>BLKR01005815.1:0-71686 GCA_011170035.1 Teleogryllus occipitalis
TGGTGGTGGTGGTGGTGGTGTTTTTTTGTTGTTTTGTTGTTGTTGTTGTTGTTAGTTTGTTTATATTTCTCATTCTCAATTCGTTAGTCTCAGTTATCTGTTTTTTTGTTCAGCAGTAAATCCTGAAATATTTCTCTCTTTTGGGTTTTGTTTTATTTGCTATTATGGTTTTTCTCGATGCACCTATGATCCATTTTATGCACTAACAAAGGAATTTTCGTTTACATGTTATTTGGAATATTTGTGCTTGATTTCCATTGATTTCTTACGTAAACATTGTGTGAAATTTCAGCATTTCATCACATATGCTTATATTTATGAAAAAGATGAATATTTTTTATTTAATCACAATATGCGCTATTACGTATTATTATTATTATTATTATTATTATTATTATTATTATTATTATTATTATTATTATTCAAAACCTCTTTTTTATCATAAGTAAAAATTTTCTTATGATGCAATCATTGATATGAATGTTAAGTTGTTGTTTTTTTAATTTAAAGAGTAGATCTCATTAGTCTGAGGAATATTGATAGTAAAAGTAATTTACAATGAGAGAAGTTTACAATAAGCCAATCCACTATTGTAACTTACAGGCCACTCTTAATAAATTATAATTGACTGAAGATAAAGGACTGAAAATAAGTTGGATTTAATTAGCAGCTAATAACATTCTTATGTTAAGTATACTACTGCTATGTTTTGTGTAATTATGTTGCAACACTGGTTTATTTTTCTTTGTCACTAAGCCACAGTCTCCATGACATAAGCGCGTCACATTTTTGTAACTTTATAACATCTATCCGAAGGAATTTTCTAGCATAAGAAGATAATTAGATTGTCCTGTACTTAACTGATTTAATGCAAACGTTTTCTGTTATGAGAAAAGATTTCGCTAATAACATTTCCACAAGTTTATTAACGTTATGACTGACGTTCGTTCTTATGCAAAAGGCAAACTTTTGATGGGACTCTGTCTTATATTTTCTTAAAAATGTTGCTGGCGCAAAAGACCGTAAACATAATTATTTTTACTATCACTGGACACCTCTTACTTCGGGCCTCTTTACGTAGTTCAATTCATGTTATTATTTATTTTCTGAATAATACAAGAATATTATTTCGAATTATTACGATTATCTGATTTTCCCTCGGGCTGCAAATAATAGACTGAGTTATTTATGAATTAAATCAATTATTGATTACTTATACACTTGAATATACTTTAATTTACACTATGTGCGTGGTTTTTGCGAGATGTCCACACATTACCCTATCGCTCTAGTCACGTACTTTTTTAAACTTTCAAGGATATTAGAAAACAGTAAACTCTCCATCTTTTTATACCTAATTATTGGACTTAGAATATACTGAAGACTATTATAATGTTTTACTATATGTGAAACAATAATTCTATTGGGTTATTTTTATAATGCATAAAAATCCCGAAGTATAAGAACAAATTAACAATACGTGTAATAGCGACAAGTTTTAATATTAGATTAAAATGAGGATTGTGAACTGATGTTTTATAGCACATAAATTACTACCCCTCTCACATTCCAAGACAATTCAATTCTGTGTTACATCATTTAAATTACACTACTATTTTACTTCGTTTTATGAAGATCAGTCTCAATATTACAGACGTCACAATTTTCAAGGCGCGTTTTGTATTTGATGTCGATTCAGTATATCAATTGGTATAATTCACATTACTTATCACGTAATTTAGTATTCGTATTCATATTTTTACGCATTATTGCAACTATTTGTTAAAGAATGCTTCTAATATTTTGTTTTACTACACGTAAAAGCGTAAATGTCGGTATATTAACTATTAGTCAATGATTTGAACATGTCGAAGAGTCCTTATTGAACTTCCTCTCAAAAAGATATACGTTACTCATAATGCTAATAAAGAATCATTCTTATTCCGCACTACATAATCCCACTTTAACAATGAAAGAATTTCATTTTCTAATGCGGTTCGTTGCAAAATTAAAAAAAGGGAAAGTGATTTATTTCCACTACTAACAAAACCTAGCCCTACAAATAAACTTACTTTTCAGTGGACACTATAAAAAATTATTGAATGAACTCTAGCGGGCAGAAAATAAAACCTTTTATTACCCCTATCCGAATGGTCATGTTTCTGGCTCCATCTCTAAGGGGCGATGCAACCACATGGCAAAACACAATTGTGTCGTGCGGGTTGCATTAAGATTTATCCTATAGGCGTTACGTATCGACTATTACATCCAATTCACTAACATGTTCCAGAACTCGGTAAATTAGAAAAAAGGCGTAATTGCACTTATACCCACTCCATATGAACATCTTGCGGCGGACGCTTGCTGAATGTTCCCCTCTGCATACGTTTATTCATATTGCCATTGGGAGTTGTGTAGTTTTGTTTTGTGAGCAGTCTAAATCCACGGAGTATGTTCGTGGGAAGGAGAAATCATAAAAACACGAATGACGCTGGAACGAGCATTTTCATTTCCACTTCCGGTTTCGCCTTTAAGTAACGGGAGGAAGCCTATAATCCCGGTAAATGGATTCGCTCTCTCGTGGCTTGACGTTTTCCATCACCTCCTTCCTTATCCAACTTCAAGTTGCGGGATATTAAATTTTCAGACGCGAGTTATCGAGAAAAGTAAATGTTTATCATCAGCTTCGCCAATATCGCGATCTAATATGAACTACACAAAAATTAAAAAAATATTACATGAGTAAATACATACTTCCATGTATATGTGCATGAATTCGCAAGGTCGTACATATTTCATAATTTACCAACCAATCACCCATTGTTTACTATATATGTTCGCATATTTTTAAATTAACGTGATATAAAACTTGGATTTCTTTCAGTGATAAAAACCAAATTTATTTCCTGAAATATTTGTAATCTCGGGCCAATATTAACCAAAATGTTATCGCCAATCTTGTGTTCATATTCAGTAGTAATTTCCCTTGAATTACAAATACTTGATGAAGAAAATACCGGTTGCATGGTATTTCATATTATCCCTTAGTGTCTGTTGAAAAGCTCTGGTTTACTTTCAATGGAAACTAGGCACCGATGTACTCTCTATGGACTATTCTCCAAATAGTGACGCAACAAATTAGTGTTGTTACAGTATGGCAGATACTAGTTCTTTATCTCTCCGTTCGTACGTTCGTACGTTCCGTTCCGCTCATTCTGAGCTATCTGTTCGGTTTTCCCCCACCCCTCTAAGCTGCCATCTATTGGCGCCGAAAACACATTTTTCGCATTTACGATTTTTCGGATACCTATTAGCAGAATTGAAACAATACTTAAGAATTGAATTACAGTTAGAATAGAATTGAAACAATAGAAATATTTTAGAAGTGTCAAGTCTGACCATATATGTATATTTGCATTAGAAAACAAAACTGTTTTAGGAAATGTTGTTTGAGCGTTTCTGGAAATTGATGACGCTATTTAGAGCTCATTTTCACTTCGATTGTTCGAGAAACATCACTGGAAAATATTTTAAGCAGTTGCACTCACTAATGTGATAATTTATCATAAAACCTCGTAATGTGAATATTGACGATGTTATAGATATTTCAAAGCAAAAGCTTTTCCTTAATTTTTGAAAAAATAAAAGTATGCATTATAGTGAAATTCATGCCATGTTACTCAATGCATTTAGAACTATTCGTTCAAAAAATTTAAAAAAATGGAGCCATTTTCGTCGACTTCGTTTCAGAAAATGAGCAATTTGGAGTTCATTTTCACAGTAAAGTTTTGATTTTTCGGAAACTTAATAACACATTACTTGAAGCACTTATACTCGCAAATGCAATAGTACACATAAATCGCCTTTAATATAAATATTGACGAAATGAGAGATATGACAAAAAATTACATTTGCTTATTTAAAAATAATACTGAAACACGGCAATACTATCATTTCAGCTAGTGCATTTAGCACTATCCCCACAAAAAGTTAAAAGAAAAGTTTGTAGCAGGTTTTGAGAAAATCTTATTTTTAATATTTGTTTAATATTGCCCATATTTCAATCACAATTACGAAAATACTGCTTATATTTTTAAAAATGTACATGTACATATGATATTAATTAAGAAACTGATTGTGGAGACAAAATTTCATTTCAAGAAAGAATCGCTTTCTTCAATGTTTTCATTTGAGGTAGACACCAAAAAATGTTTGTAATTTGGCAATTTTCGAACATTCAAAATTAATATAACTTCTTCATAAATGTATTCACTTCCTTGTTACACGATATTTAAAGAAGAAATTTGGAACCATTTTTAAATTTTGAAAATGCCCCAGAGCCTTCATTAAAATTATCTCCAAATTTTTAAAAAATGTTATCAAAATCGCAGAGCTTCAATTCGGATCGATCGGTGAATACTTATTTTGAAAAAATCGTACGAATAATTTAAGAGCTAGTGTTGTTCAGAGAGGCAAGGACAGACGGACAGACCTTAAAAAAATCTTCAGTATCAAGGGACCCTAAAACGCGTATTTCCGTTGAAATCTCGAAAACGATTTTCAGTAGAATTATACATCTTTCTCTCTACTACATATGTTACTCTGTATATACGTGTGTGTAAGAGAAAGTACACATGCAAAATGAATATGTATACACACGGATGGATTCACACCCACGTAATCACTTCACTTCATATATTCCTTCAATAAACACATTACTACCGATTATCATCAGACATCCGTGTCACCTTCAAACAAAAAAGGAAAAAGAACCTAACAGTTTGAGTAGCCTGCTCCAAATTTTCAGCTACTCAGAGAACCTTACATACGCACTATATAAAGCACTAAGCCTAGCCACCTGTCTGCGAGACCGTCACCATTGAAAGCTGTATTAATACATTGTCATCAATGTATTAATTTATTGCCTCTTTTCTGATATTTGTGTACCTCATGAATTTGGTCTATTTGGACGGCAGCACAGTATATGGCCCCATATTCTAAAAAACGGCGCACAGGGGAAGTATATTCCAGCGTTTTAACATTACTATTAGCCGCTTTTAAAGTTTGCATTACAAAATGTAGGGTTCTCCATGATTTTTTCGCAGTCCGACTTACCCGATCTCCCCAACACAAGTCACTGCAGATAATGATACCTAAGTAACTTGAGACAACATTTGAAGCATGTGTACTCATAAAAGCAGTAATGTATACAAATCGCCGATGAATACACGAGAGAGATGTCAACAAATTATATTTGTGAAATTTAAGAGAACAAAATAGTGAAAAATGATGTTTATACCAATTGTTACAGTACATTTAGCACGATCACGACCAAGGATTTAAAGAAAAAACTAATTGGAGCCGTTTTTGAGAAATTCTTGCTTTTGAAATTGTTTTAATATTGCATACATTTCACGCAATATTCCTCCATGTCTCACAACCATTCCTCGAAAAATCCCCGTTTTATGCCGCAGCATTACATAACTCTCTGTACTACTTATTCTACTCTGTATATACGTACCTATACGAGAAAGTAAAAAAAAATGTTCTTAAAGTTATTTATATAAATCCCGCGCATTCGTAATTCATGTGAAATGTGTGAAAGAGTTTATGGCGATTTTGTCTACCTAGTGCTGTCTTGGGTGATGTGTTCCACTGCATGAAGGGGTGATTTCGTCGTGCTACCCGCGCCACGGACTCCCGCTGGTGACATTGACCTTGACATGGATGATCTAAACTATCTGCAATGTCCTGACACACAGTCGTGACTTGACTTTCACAAGAAAAACCCGGTCGAAAACATGTTACCCTTCAAGAAGCCATCCCCACGTATTCTAGAGATTCCGTAAGTGATCCTCTATTAAGTGTTCTAAATGTTTATGTATGACGGATGTTAAAACGCACAGGCCTGTAATTTACCACCCTTGCATAGTCACTGCCTTTGTACATCTTGCCCTCCAAACGACCAAAGCTTGCCCTTCTGTCAGATGGTATTCTGTTGTTGTTCAGTTCGAGGTCCATTAAACGCGATAGGTACGGACTCATGGCTTCTCCTCCGGAGATTTAGAATATTAATGGAAATCGAGTCCGAACCTACATTCATTTTTTCGTAATTAAGATATTCTTTTTCTGATTGCTTTCGGATTAAGAAACGTTCAAACATTTCTATATCATTGTCATTTGTAATATCCGAAATGTCATTTTCAATGAAAACGGAAGAGACATAGATTATCAGCGTTTGCCGTTTTTCATGATCTAAAATCAAACTTACTCAATGTCTCTAATCGCGGGTTAGTCATCCTTATTTCTCCTCCTCCTCCTCACATATTTACAGAAGGTTGTTTCTCTCATGAGATAGAACTGAATGCATAAACTTGTCTTGCTCGTTTTGCTTTATTCTCTTAGTGACTTTGATGTCGGCAGAAATTACGGTGGGGGCCAAAAAATTGCAAACTTTTGCTATTTTCGAATATTCAGATATAACAGTGAAAATCGGACTTTTTCGTCTTCATAATTATATTTAAGACAATTCTTACAAGGTATTTAAAGAGGAACACTACAGTGAATTAAATGGGAAACTAGCGAGGTAAAAATAGCACATACTTTCTCACCTTTAGTAATAGTTACGTAATAGTGTGATGTGCATCACAATTTCTCTCCGAATTAACTCATTTCAGTCATAATTGTTTGTGATACTCATTACAAGTTTTGGACATTAGGTGCGGGATCCTCGGTCGGGGGGGGGGGGTCAACAGATTCACAACACCTTCCGTGACAACACACATACATGAGAGATAAGGAACAAACAACTATGACCACGGTGGGACTCGAACCCGCGGCCCATCCCACCGAGAGGCGAGTCGGCACACACTCTAGCCACCTCAGCTATCATTCGGCAATAATTATAACTTTTATACAGCTAAATCATTCCCAACAATGAGACCTAATTCACACACCTACAGCTGTTGTCTTGCAGGACGGAATGGCATTGTTGCATTGCAATCTGATATTTCCTTAAGGCTAGCAATTTTTCATTCATATTACATTTAAATCGTATTTTTAAAAGAGAAAAAAATAATTGGGCTAATTACAATAAAGGTTTCAGGATTGCCTGAAAGAAAGTAAATCAATACATTTAGAATGCAAATACATTCCTCACAACACGGACAAAAAATATGGATTATCAAGAAAGCTTCAAATAATTTGTAAAAGATTAATTTGTAAAATTATTAAAAGAAGCACGAATGTCAGAAAAGAAGGAAGAAATATGAAATAATACATAAATTCTAACTTATGTCGCATTCAACAAATTCTAACTTATGTCGCATACCTTCACGGATCGCAGGAAATTCGCAGCGGACGACCATGTTTGACACCAAATTACATAAAAATACTCATATTTTCAAAAAAATTGAAAATGACCCTATTTGAAGATCTGTTTTTGATGAACACATTTCATTAAGAAAATAATATTTATAGTTACATAATTATAGTTGCAGAAAGACACTGACATTTTGAATTTTTGCAATTTTCAAAAATAAGAATATTCAACGAATATGAGACGTGCACCATTCTCTTAAATGTTCTCCATATTATTCGAGGTCAAAATTTAATCACAAAATTTGGTTTCGTTTTTGACCAAAAATTGTTTACACAAAATTAAAGATTGCCTATATCTCACGCAAAATTACGTGAAAAATACTCAAATTTTCGAAAATACATAACTTTATTTCAAAATTACCTTTAGAAACTGATTTCATTAAGGGACAAATCTATCATTAATATTTTAGTTGTAGGAAGACTTCGAAAAAATTATGAACTTTTGTAGTTTTCGAAAATTTAGAGTTTTTAACAAACATGAAATCTGCACCATTCTCTTAAACATCCTTCACATTATCCAACAACAAAATTTCATCAAAAACAATGAAGCCATTTTGAAAAAATATGAAGTCATTCAAGCTTTCGGTATCAAGAACCCACAAAATTGATTCTGGCTACACCACGTGTTTGAGTTTTTTTCTCTAAATTTAGCCACTGGATTTATCCTCTTTTTCGTTGTTTTCATGACCCAGCAGCAAGAGTTTTTCTGAGAAAAATTCGCCGCTTTTTCCCGTAGCATTACATAAGTTTCTCTCTACTGCATAATCAGTAACGAGAAAAATAAAATTTAAAATGACCCAAAGGCTTCATATTTAGTCGCAAAATTTAAAGAAATCTTTTCAAAAATAATACAGCTTTGAGTTTAGCCAGATACACTAGAAATTTTTATTTTGGTGAAAATCAGATAAATAGTTAATGCGCTAGTTCTGTTCGCCAACGGACGGATGGACGTTTTTAGAAAAATCCTTTTTTGGAATCGGGGTACCCAAAAACGTGTATTTCTATTACGATCTCGACGTTCATTTTCCCCTGCATTACAAACCTTTCCCTATGCTACGTATATTAATCCATGCGTCCGTTATCAAAAAAGTAAACTAGTAGATATAAAAATGGTACAAACTTTCTCGTATAAGTTAGCTACCTGTCCGCTTAAATTAGCGCTACCTTTATGGTTTCTCAGTTACCATCTATCGGCGATTAAAAGACCCACCAGGTTCTCTTTCGGACACTAGCACTCCTCTGAGGTCTTCGCGCTTCCTGAATAAGGCGTAGGTCTCGTTCGTAACTGTAGATTTACATATTAAAACATGCCCACAAACTGCTCACAATTATTGGGCGTTTCGTCGTAACCCGTTTCCGAATTGATGATGAATAACATGGGCGTCAGGAAAAAGGTTACGATAATATTTTTAGCTATTATTGCTTCAAAGAAAAAACTAAATATTGTCCCGCTAGTTGGGTCGATGGGTTGCGTCTGAAATAATTGCTATTATCTGTTGATAGCCGATTACCCGATCTGCCATCCATATAGAGTGGCGAATTTAATAAAAATGACCAACAAATTGGTATGTCACAATATAAGTTGTTTATAGTATCTGTTGGTCTTGTCAAGGGTTTGTGCCATTGCTTTTGATGCAGGGATCCAATTCCTCAATTACGCACATCGTTTCGCGTCAGGTCAAGAGGCAATGGCTCTTTCTAAATTCCGTGGCAGCGGAGATATCCGTATTGACTAGCCAGGAGAATCAACCTCCAAGTTTTTAATTCTATGCTAGCGGAACCCGCCAGAGTCTCTCCCTCTCTCCGTCTCTCCCTCTCTCCGTCTCTCCGTCTCTCCCTCTCTCTCCGTCTCTCCCTCTCTCTCCGTCTCTCCCTCTCTCTCCGTCTCTCCCTCTCTCTCCGTCTCTCCCTCTCTCTCCATCTCTCCCTCTCTCTCCGTCTCTCCCTCTCTCTCCGTCTCTCCCTCTCTCTCCGTCTCTTCCTGTCTCTCCCTCTCTCCATCTCTCTCTCCGTCTTTCTCTCTTCGTCTCTCTCTCCATCTCTCTCTCTCTCCGTCTTTCTCTCTTCGTCTCTCTCTCTCTGTCTCTCCGACTTTCTCCTTGTTCCTGTCTCAGTCTGACTCTATCTCTGTATCTCTCTCTCTCTCTCTCTCTCTCTCTCTCTCTCTCTCTCTCTCTCTCTCTCTCTCTCTCTCTCTCTCTCTCTCTCTCTCTCTCTCTGCCTCTCTCTGTCCCTTTCATTCACATTTAGGTATAGATTCTGCACGTCTCCGAGCAGGTGCGGTAAAATCGAATAGCACCGGACCAGTAAAAATGTAATAGAATGTTCAAGAAGATCTCATTCTGTAGACTACGGTGCGAAAAACGTTTCTTTGGGACATTTGACCTCAAAATTTTAGTTTTTAATGGCCTAGAACGCTTCGTTTGGGAATTATTTAACAATATAGATTCAAAAATGCTGCCGACCGTTGCGGGTTGCATTTAACATGAATTGCCCATCGACATCGCGTGTAGTTACAACAAAATTAACAGCATATAAACCACATAGATGTGCCAACTTTCATAGAGATCGGTCACACGGTATTGGAATTAACCGTTCTTATATGTACCAAAATCCATTTTTATATATTTAGATTTAAAATCATTATTAATTATTCAAACATCACATGTTTCGAAAATCTTATCACATTTTCAGTAGCACCACAGAGAATTGAATTGAATTAATACATGTCATGAAACTAACTTAAGCATTCAAATAGAAATGGATGAGATACAAAAGTTGTACATAGTAAAATATATAGAAATTGAGCACTTACTCAAATATGAATTTAACACTGGAAATTAAATCTGCACCATCTTGTGTAGTACTACCTTGGGTACAACCTTTATTGAGATAAAATTCATTCGCCCTGCGTCATAACGGTGACGTAGAAGCTCTTGGTAGTACTTCCTATATATAGTAGTACCGTGTGGGGGTACTCGTGATGAACAATCCCACTGGAACAAAAAAACGTCATAACCTTGCCAGTACTGACGAACCTGCTTTGCTCACCTTGCATGCTTCCATTGCGATGACTGGAACTTGATTTCTGGGATGTATCCATAAACCTCAGACTGATCCCCAGCGACTACTCTCAAAATCGTGTGGTTTACTCCTATTTTCCAAGTGATCAGGATTCCAAAAGGTGCGAGTTTCATGCAAAAAAGAAAAGTGCGAGCAGATCTACCCTTCCCAATTCTTAACCGCATGTTTTCTTAAGCTTTCGTAGAATGCCACGCTCAATTCAGTTGTCTAGTTTCTGCCTATTTCTCCAATTCTATTGACCCACGTCGTTGTCATGAATATGTACGTATGTGTTGCGAATCATTCTCATCACATGTCCTTCCTTCCGGTTGATTTGTTTATTTCTTCATATCTAACTTTCCTATGTACCTTCTCATCTTGCATATTCTCTCTCTATTTAATTCACAGTTTTTATGATTTTTTATTTAATAGTGTAAGTTTAATGTGTGCATTTTTTTCTCTCTAGGATCTGCGCCTGAGAAACGTGCCTGAAGATGGGCAACACCTCAACGTGAAAGTCCTGTACATTTTCTTGATACTCAGCTCTGCTCTGCACGATGAAAACCTATTATGCCAAATAATGATTTGAATGTGTCGTGAAAGTTCAGAGTCCGATTTCAAACGTCAAGAAAAAGTGCATGACTAATACATGTTCCATGTTTTTAATGATCTTTCCTCCTATTTCTGCTAAAAGAACTAGGTCTCAAACATTTTCTTCCAGATGCCTTCTTTCTCTAGACACTGATGTCATAATAGCACAACCTAACACAATCAAACCTCTTTAAATTAACACGTATGTCTTTAAACAAATCATGCTGAGCCAGGCAAACCTAGAAAGGAAAGGTCACAATTGGACAACACCGGGAATAAATAAAACTTGGTTCGCGTGAAATATCTAAAACAAGCGTCTGTAAGAATTGTTACCATAGATTTGAATGGGCAAAGAAATAAATGTAAGTTGAATTATTCAGGTATAGTTTCAGGAATACGTTTCTTGACATGCACTTCGAAGTTGTCAAAGTGAATAGATTGTCTTCAACATTTGGTTTATGAAGGTTCCAAAAAACAAGGCATGTTTTCAGTGACTGAATATTTAGTCATACGAAATCACTTAGAAATCTCTTCGTCCTGCTGTGCTGTTGGAATCATTATGACTCGAAAAGAAATTTGTTTCGAAAGACATGGTTGACTACTGAGTATTTTGATACTTCGCGACTTTGTTACATTTGTAAATTTATTTACATGTATGCATTTTTTGTCTGTTATAGTTTCACTGAAATATGTTCCCTTGTGTGTCATGGAATGTTCTTTCAAATATTCCTCCTCAATGTTCTCCTAAATATTTGTTTCTCATATGTTTCCCCGCAAATGATCGTCTGTGAATATTCCTTCTCGTATGTTCCCTGCGAATATGTTCCCTCCAAAACGTTCCCCCGAAAGTGTTGTAAGTAAATGTCCCTGTAAATGTTCCCTTTAAACGTTCCCAGTAACTGTTTCATCGAAAATGTTCCCTCGCAAATCATGTCTCGAAAATGTTCCTTCTAACACTTCCTTCCGAAAAAGTGTCCCCAAAAACGTTCCTCCACAAATTGACCTCCGTCAGGGCGAAATGCACCCTGACTCCGGCCGCGGAAGTCTATGCTCTTAGTTCTCCCCAAATGTTCTCCCAGCGCATTGTTCCACGCAGCAGTGCAGCCATCGCCGAATGCAGCTACAGCGAGACTTTCGATACTGTTCCCCTTTTCATCCGATTCGGGCCTTTTTTCTCTACCTCACGTCCAGAGGTCTCACTTCTAAAAAGTGTAGCTCTGTATCAAAGCAAGTGACGGCATGCCCCGGTCGCGCCCATCGCGTGTTGCAGAACAAGCCGGATTTCCAGCACATGTACATGGACTTCCCGTCGGCGGGGTGGGGGTACGCGCAGCGCTGCCCCATGCCCTTCATGCCCTCGGCCTCCTCGTACGGGGGCGACCTGCCCGCCATGAACGCGCTGCCGTGGGGGGAGCCCATGGTGTACCACGCGCAGCTGGGCTACGGCGCCCTGGCGTCGGCGCCCGCCGGGCCCGACGCCATGGCGTGGCCGCGCTACCCCGTCATGCCCGTGTCGGACGTGGACGGCGTCGCCGCCGCCGCGGCCGCCGCCGCCGCCTCCGTCGCCACCAACCCCGAAGGAGGCGGCAGCCCGCTCGGCCAGCCCAGCGCGCCCGCGCCCGCCATCTCCATGCTGGACCTCTCCAAGATCAAGGCCTTCATCGAGAAGGAGCTCAAGGAGAGGTGAGGCAGCTCAGAAGCAGCCCAGGCGACAGGAAAGATGTTTCGCACTCCATTAGCCAGAATGACAATTATAATTATAATAACAATAATAATAATAATCAATTTTATTAATTTCCAAATAAGTTAACAAATTCAGGAGATGCTCCCGAATGAGCAAATGCTTGTGTTAAGTAAGTAAGATTAAAAAGTAAGCTTATAATAGAAACAAAAACTGAGATATGGAAGAAAGAACACAATTTATAAACAAGTTACAGTTATTTATAAACAGCCAAAGAGATTTGATTTTCATTCCAAAAGATGTTAAGTCCTTATCTTCCTTTATAATATAAAAAACTGATAATCCCCAATCGATCTGGCTCATGTCGCGACCCCTTGAATTTGAATCTGATATTTTAAACAAAATAGCTGCAAATTTTACAAAATAGCTGTTGTTGGATTGTGTGAAGGACGTTTAAGAGAATGTGGAAGGTTTCATGTTCGTTGAAACCCCTGATTTTTCGCAAATTGCAAAAATTCCAAACTTTTTCGGCGTCTTCCTCTACAACTACAATTATGAAGATAGAGATTTTTTCCTCAATGAAATTTGTTTCTTAAAGATAGATTTTGAAATAAGATCCTACACAATTTTTCGTACATTTGAGTACTTTTCGCATTAAAATACGGGCGAGAAAGTACGTACTGTTTCTACAAAACTAGTTTTCTATTTCTTTCATTTTTTCTTTCTTTCTTTCTTTCTTTCTTTCTTTCTTTCTCGTTCTTTCTTTGCACACATGTCAAGTTCCTTGCTAATTTCTTTCTGTCAGTAAAGCTTTGCGTGTGTGGCGCCGCAGAATCGCCTCCATGCCCATGGAGGAGGCGGGCAGAGAAGTTTTGCCCATCACCGCCTGCGACTGCGACGTCAAAAGCGCCCTGGAGCTCGCGGACGGCGGCTGCGCCGGCGCCGGCGCCAGAGACTTGAACGCGCTGAGCAGGGAGTACGCGGGGCTGGACGCTCGGGGCTTCGTGGCGGGCAGCGGCGGCGGGAAGGACTTCATGGAGGCGGCGCGGGACTTCGGGCTGGCGGCCAGGGAGTACCTGTCTGGGCGCGCGGACGCCGCCGTGGGCGCGGGGGCGGGGCCGGCGCCGGGGGCGGGGCCGGGCGCGGGGGCGGGGCCGCAGATGCTGTGCCGCAGCGTGCCCAGCCAGACGAGCTTCGAGGACGAGATGAAGCAGCGCGAGCAGCTGGCGAGGCAGCCGTCCTTCTTCGCCGACCCCGTCGCCCCCCCGCCGCGCGCGGAAAAGGTTTGCGTCCGAATGGCACAGCCACCTGTCCGAAGGCGGTTGCTTCCTCAGTGCGCTCCCGTCGCGTCAGAAGTCGATTTGGAGCGGGTGATCAAGTTCGCCGTTGCTTTCCCCCACCCAGAGAGACGAAAAACCAACCCAAACCCCTTCCACACGAATCCGTTGCTTAGCACCACCCTGCTGTTTCAACCGTGAACAGTGACTTTTGCTCTAGCGCCCACCGAGGATTGAACACGAGCCCTTGCGCACGAAACAAGCATGCAAACCATGAACCATTGCATGCATCTTTATCGAATGGAAGGTCAATAATGAAACAGACTTAAGCTTCGTCGTATTCGATCAGTCGACTCTATTTTGCTGAATTTTTGTAATAAAACGCACATTTCTTTTCTCTTAATCGACTTTCTGAGGATAACTAAAAACGTTTTGTATATACCGACCATAGTAATACATGCTTTTCTTTAAAACTGGATCCAACGGACAAGCCAATAATTAAAATTATTTGTTAATATCACCAAAAATGACTAAGTTCAGGAAGTGTCAGAGTAAGTAAGTAATCCTACGAGGGTTGTCCGTAAAAAACGTTCTCCAATGATTTTAAACAGAGTAAAACACGTTTATTTGCATTGACACGTACATTTTTGGAAACATTGGACAATTTTGTTATTTTTATGCGTAATAACCGTTGCTATCTACGCCTTTTAGAATGCAAAATACCAACTTTTTTATGTCGTGTCATAGAACTCTCCCGCTGCGTCACGCAAATAATGCACGACCTCTTTTACTGATTCTCATCGATGCTGAAATTCATTCCACTCAGATGTTTCTTCTTTTCAGGGAAGAGACGATAGGCACTTTAGGCTACGTCCTGGCAGTAGGGGGTGAGTGTGACAGTATTCCATCAAAATTGGGTGATGAGAGCGGTTGTTGCACGGGCGGTAGGGACGAGCGTTAGAATGAGGCATGTGGTATCCGGATTGTTCAGTCAAAATCTTGTCAAGAGTGGTCTTACTCACATCAGAGATTATGTTACAGAGGTCCCGAACAGTCATCCGTCGATCTTCAAGCATTGCTTTATCCGCTTTGGCAATTGTTTAGTTTGAAACTGTTGGCCGTCCGGCAAGCTCTTCATCGTGGAGTCTGTGCGTCCGTTTTTACATTTTCTGGACCATTTGCGACACTTGCTCGCCCTCATGCTGTTCTCCGTACACTTTACAAAGTTGAGAATGACCATTGTAGAAATCACGACCGTTAATAAGTAGTAGGAAATTCACGGGATCGGTCAATTAATGGATTACACTAGTTTGCCAACGTTTCGGAATATTTTATTCCATCATCAGGACTAACAACCAAAAAACACAATCACAATAAATACGGACAAACTCTTCTGAACAACAACATACAAAAAACATGAATGAACATACATGTGGAACAATAATTACACCGATAACTAAATAAATAAATACATTATACACCGTATATCTAAAGGATACACACCTTACTAATACCTTATAATGTATTTATTTATTTAGTTATCGGTGTAATTATTGTTCCACATGTATGTTCATTCATGTTTTTTGTATGTTGTTGTTCAGAAGAGTTTGTCCGTATTTATTGTGATTGTGTTTTTTGGTTGTTAGCCCTGATGATGGAATAAAATATTCCGAAACGTTGGCAAACTAGTGTAATCCATTAATTGACCGATCCCGTGAATTTCCTACTACTAAAGTTGAGAATGAATGACTAAGAGGTTCTGTTCTTTGCATACAAATCTGAATTACAGAGCATAATTGGCTCCTGACGGGTGCGATGAATGGACGCCCCATCGCCCACGAGCGGCGCCAACAAGTGGCGCAGAGCGTTCAGTGTGGTGGGGGTTTAGAGTGCACTCCAGTATTGCCAGATTGCACGTAAATGCGTCCCGTGCGACCGCGTTTCTTGAGACCTTACTTTACGGACAACCCTCGTGCTTCCCTTCTTAAAGGTGTATTGCAACTCCTTTGAAGCAAAGGGCCGTGGGTTGGGCGCGCTGCGGAGGGCGGAGGGTCAAGGGGTGCGCGGGCGCAGGTGGCGTCGTCGTCGTCGCTGCGTGTGTCGCCGCCGCCGCCGCGCCCGCGCGCCGCCCCGGCCGCCGCCCCCGCGCCCGCGCCCGCGCCCGCACCGTCCCCGGCGCCGCCGGCCGCGCCCGACGCGGGGCGCAGGCCGCGCGCGCCGCCCGCGCAAGGCGCCGGGGGCCGCTGGGGCGCCGACGGCCCCCGCCGCGCGCCGCGCAGGGGCCCATTCGCCCTCTCGCAGGTGGGCCTTCCATTATAGAAGGATTTTCCTAAGGATGAGCCAAAGTGACAGGTCGTGAAAACAAGTGAACATCACATGTATTTCAGAGAAAGATCCCTCCGCCTCGCCCCATCCCACCCCTTCGTAAAGTGCTAATGGCTCCTGTAAAAACATCCCTATGCAGAAGTCTAAGAGTTTCGCTGAGTTATATGCACGTACGTCAGTCCGGGAAATATTTAAATTTAATTACGTATGTGGAAAATCTCTTAACATGCTCTCACAATCAGTAAAAGAAAACTGCCACGAATGTAAATAGAAAGAAAAATGATTTTAAGCCGGAAACACGTGCACCGGTACGCATCTCGCATTCAAGTCTCGGTTTTAAAATAAACATAATATTAATCACACAAAAAGTAAATTCAATGTAACTGTCGCTTGAAGCTCACGCAGGACACGGCCTTAGACGCCAGTGTATGGATGAAATGAGGCGCAATAGCCTCTGACGAAGTCTGGGCCTACCAGCGGCGTCCCGACCTTGCGGCCTTGGGTACGGGGGGACGTGTGGTTAGCACGTAGGCATTCCTACGCCGTGTTCTGCTCTTCTCAACCTGAGAAGTGAGTTTTCTCATCGTCACTCAGCAGCAATACTGGGACATTGCAAGGAATGCGCACACTATAATCTTGCCCGACAGGGAGTCGAACCCAGGGTTGCGTCATGGAAAGCGAGCACACTGACCAATGAGTTATCCGCGAGGGCATAAGCAAGTGTACTGTATTTGAATGGGAGGAAATGGTGTGATGTTTACGACATTAGCATAATTATACAAATAGATATGAGGCGTTGTTTTGTCGAATTGTTTATATTTTCAGAAAGCTTTTTCGGTCGCATTAGGTTGTCTTCTCTGAACCAATGCCCCCAACCGCCTCAAAATCGCCCTGAAGAAGGTTTGCAATGCGACTGAAAAAGCTTTCGGGAAAAATAAAAACTTACGACAAAACAACGCCTCATAACTATTTCTATAACTGTGTTTAAAAGTTATATCATGAAAGTTCTAGTAAAACCCTCAATGCCTCATAACTACGTGTATATGAGATAGTCCCTTGTTCCACTGAGCCCTACAATTCATTACGGCCGGAACAATTGCTTTGGGCAGTAGTAACGTAACTGTATTGCTTGGAATCCGGGACATTATGGAGCTGTTCTTTGCTGAAAGGTGATATCCAGCTCCAACCTATACATCAGCCAAATTGGAGGATTTTTTAAATTGTGATTTCATTGTTTGTGAAAAATCGCAATTTTGATATCAGTTTCACAGAAAAATTTTTGAGTTTTCGGGAAACTTCAATCATGACACACGGACGAACAGACATATTATCGCAAACGATTTTTAGTATCTAGGTCCCACAAAACGTGTATTCTCCACTACACAACGTGTTAGAGCAAGTAATTTATTACATAAATGAATAAGAACTATCAAATGTTTCAATATCAATGACCTACAATACGAACTGTCGCAAATTCGTCGTTTTTCGCTGCAACATTTTTCTGTATCACAATGAAATATTGGAGAAAGTTAAAATCTGGTAAAATTAAGGCTACGAATTCAAACCCTTCTTTCTCGCATATGCTAGTTAAGTACAATAAAGGAAGTTACGTAATACTGCAAAGCAAAACTAATTTTTTGGAAGAAATAGCCTTGTTGTAGGTCCCCGATACCGAAAAAGTGGATAATTACACTTTGCAACATCACTTTTTATGATTATTTAATTTTCGGTTTTCCTAATCCATCTTTTTGCGGTGGTTTCAGATCTACTTTTAGTTATTGTTTTTTTCCTATCACGTACAGTATTTTTGAAAATCGAGGAATCCCATTTTCCATTGAAAAGTACATTCTCGGAAAGGGGAATTTTTCTGAGATGAAAAAAAAATGTGATAAGTGGGGGTAGTTGACCACACTGGCACCCATTTGGCTGTTAGGTAAAAAACAGTGTGTATTTATTTACATGCTGTAGTGCTACAAATACTGAAATATTCGTGCAGTTTCTTTAGAAATGAGTTTACGCCTGTTTGAATAACCCAAGCGTTTATTTCCGTTTGTAAACATGTATTTCCGTTGAAATCTCGAAATCCATTTTCCGCAACATTACGTAACTTTCTTTATACAATGTCTATTACTCCATTACTTCCGTATCTACGCAGGTATACGAGAAAAGAGTTTCTCAATGGCTCCAATTTTTTCCTTAACTTTTGTGTTCGGATATTGCTAAATGCTTTAAAAACATGACACCACCACCATTTTCATATATTCTTTGATTTTTCAAAAATTACTGATGCAAAAATGTTGTTGTTTTCATACATCTCCCACGTTATTAGTATTTACATTACGAGCGTTTTTATACTTACGGCATTTGTGTGCACAAGTAATTCAAATAATTTCTGATGAATTTCTCGAAAACTCAAGACGTTTTCTGAGAAAATTATCTCAAAATTGCGCATTTTCAGAAACTCTGAAAAGCATTTTCTCAAGAATGGTTCCAAATTCTACAATAAAAATTAGCCTTTAGGGCTATGTTTTACTCTTCTATAACAGTCCTCAAGTCCTATTTAAATCATACTATTTGAGGAGCAAAAAATTGAGAAACTAAGAGAAAATATGTTTCAGGCGCCGATAAGTATAACAACAGGGAAGAGGGTGGGGTAATGCCGAACAGCTACCCTATAATAAGGGATTACAAAACTAACTAGTGCGAGAAAGTCTGTGCCTTTCCGTAGCACCATTAGCTTTTCAAGGGGTTGTTCTTTGCACATTGCACACACATCCAAACTGATGCTCTACGTTCTTGGCCAGTGTTTCTGGAAGATATAATATTTTAAGATGCATTTGACACCTTATTATCGTCAGTGTGTATTTATCTACCGTGTGCCTATCACATACTTACCCTTTACCAGGGGGAATTATCCCAGGGACGGGCATCCAAGCACAAGCCTCTTATCCTCACCCCCCGCAGACGCACAAGTACGCCTTTGGGCTGGTATCTGGGTCCCACCAGAACGAAGTTGACCCTCACGGTAACCTCCCCATAGAATGCCTGGGTCGGACCACCCTGATAGCTCAGAGCTCCTAGCTGTCCAGGCTAGTACTGGAGTCAAAATAATGCGCCGGAAACAAGTTCCCTCCTCTTTGCGCAGAGTATCGGGCCACTGCCACGACGAATCCGAGAACCCAACTGGGAGCCACTCGAACTAGGGTCCAGGCGGCTCAGAGCCCTCATCCTGACTCCCCATTGCTTACCGCCAGCTATCGACGTGGGTAACACCGGAACCTGGGCAACCTGACGGGTTGTATCTACATTCCCGTCGAACTTTCAGTTAGGATTCGGAGTACTCCGAAAAGCATCATTCGCCCGATCCTGCCTAAAGATCTACGCGCTATAGGCCCAGCTGGTGGGTAGCCGGGCGAACCCGACTACCAGGCATCGCCTTCAAGCTAACGATGTGAGCAGCGCCGCGAGACTCAGGGCCCGGGTGGTCGTCTACGACACTCACCAGAGCCACAACAGCCTACGTCATCGTGATCTCCTCCTGTGGGGTATTATCGTCAGTGTATGCAATGTGTTTGCCGACCTTCAAATCTCTCATTCGATCTAGAAAAGCATGTCTCATGGGGAAGAAATACGCTGGTTGCATTGCCAAGAGCTTCCTCTCCCAGTGGCGTTCCAAAATGCGCAGGGAGCTCTCTTAGGAATGCAAAGGACTCGGCAAGTGAATTTGAATTTCCAAACGTTTGCATGAGTTAAATTCAAATCCCTTGCCTCTCCAAGTGAACACGGAATCGCATTAATTAATTAATTCTATATTCTGAGGGAGGGCCGTACGCGCTTTATTCGTTTCTCACCGAACCGTCAAAACACCATTTACTTTTCTAAGCGACTTAAAATGCATATTTTATCTGAGGTTACGTGACTTCCTGAAAAAAAATTATGTTTTGTAATGCTTTTACATCGAACACTTTTTACTTTCTCACCCTCATTTCGTAAGAAGAGAAAGTATGTATTTTAATCGTGCGCCGGATTATTAAATGAAAAACTCGTATTGCCGCGGCTCGAACCGAAAAAGTCGATAAATCAATCTTCATACAGTAAATTACTTCCTCTAACACGTTCTGTAGACAGAATTTATTTGTGGATCATTACCGAAAGTTGGGGATACCGAAAAATCGGTTGACAGCAAAACGTCTGTCATGCGTCCGGCCGTATGTCTGTCCGTCCGTCTATGGTCAAAATTAGCGCCCAAACTGTACAGCTGCTTTTCTCGAAAATTTATTTTCTCGATCAACCTACAGAAACTTGGGGTCTCTAAGTTTGAAACGGATATTTGATTTTTGGGGATTCTTTACATGAACCCTTAACACTTTCAAAATTGTCTCTAACATAGCTCCAAATTTGTGGATTAAAGCTTTCCTCGTATAGCGTAAAGTATATTTAAAATAATAGGTAGGTCTCATTTTCCTTAAAATCCCTGATTTTTGAAAACTGCTTAAGTTCACAATTAATTTCGGCGTTTTCTTACAACTATATTGAAAATAGAGATTTTTTCATTAACGAAATCTTTTCTTTAAAGACAAATATTGAAAACAGGTCGTGTATAATACGAATAGTTTTTGCGTAATTTAGCGGGAAATTTTTTAAATAGTAGTTTTCAAGGAGTTTTTGCTTGAAGATAAAGCAAATTACAAAAACATTTTGTCAAAAACCACTCCAAATTTTTTCTTCAGATTTTTTCACGGATAGAACAAGGTGCACTTATAATAATTTCGTACAAGGTCTAATTTTCGTTGAATTCTCTGAATTGTCGAAAATGACAAATTGTAAAATAATGCGAGAAAGTATGTGCTGTTGTAACAACCACTAGCTAACTATTGTGACGTATCGGCCGACCAGTGTCCGATACGCCCCAGTTCTCGGCGCGCCCAGAGGTTTCTCGTCAGCCACGAGCTAAGTTAACAGGAGGGGAATCACAGACGGAGGCACTGAAAAATATGAAGGGAAAGCGCAAGAATTGACAAATGCGTCGGGGAACCATCGAAGCAAGATAGACGCACGCGTCGCAGGCGAGATTTCACAGGGAATTCACTACACACGTGACGAGGTCCGAACGCCTATAAGAAACGAGGACGAATGAGACTTTGGCTATCAGAGTTGACGAGAGGAGGAGGAGCTGGGAAAGACAGAGAGTCGGTTAGAGCAGGGAGGAAAGCTAGAGCTTGTGATAGACAGACGTGCGATGGTGCACAAGACGAAACGAGAGACGCTAGGGCTCCAGGGAGACAGACGCGTTACTGCCCAACAATTCGATGTTAGATCGTCGCGATGAACCGTAAAAACCAGGACTCCTATTCTTAACATTATTCGTGATATCTCGCATTCGTGATGTCTCGAATGGTCCAATTGCGTAGACCACGAGAAAACCGTATTCATACCACCCTTCACGATGCCATTCGCACATCATGAGCGGAAACGACCACTCGAGACGAGTCGAGCGGTTAAGAATACGGAAACTTCCATGCCATTCGTGATGACGTCAATCACGAACGTTCGAGATGATCACGAACGGTTAAGAATAGGAGCCCAGATTCGTGCCCAGACCGTGAAGAACAAGAGAGAGTGGAGTGTGAAGAAACGGACTATGTATGGGCGCTGAATGACCGCACGCAGTCGAGGTGTGGGAGATAGATTGCATGTGAGAGAGGAATCGGTGGAGCAGAACGCTGCCAGGCAGCGACGGCAGTAGGAAAATGTGCAGCTTCCGTGTGATAGGCGAGCATTTGCAGCTGGGAAGAGCGAATGACCTCCAGACCTTGCGACCTGACAACGAGCCAACGGCTAATGTAAACACCAGAGTCAACGCATATTGCGAGCGACACGCAGTCGTGGGGAGAATGAATGCGCTCAAATCAATTGGCCTCATGTCACCATTCCTACAGGCAAGTTCAACCTGTACGAATTTCCCAAGCCAATTAACCGCGGAAATAAAACCTCCCTGCGATTCGAGCGAGGGTAGATATCACGTACGGGATTCTGCTGCTCGCTGAGCGATTCCAGGACACGGCGGACTGCTACGGAGTCCGTCCGGAAGCCGCAAGCAGGCGGAAAATAGGGCGGCGATTAGTTAGTTAGTTAATGGCTTATTTTACGTGGCGAGACTCGGGTCATCAGGCCCGCTCTTCCGTCTAACCACGCAAATTTCGCTACGCTCCTTTCACCACCTAGCGGAGAAAGGAGGTATTATCTTGGGCGACGAAGCAGGCGTATCTCAATTTTGCTCAGAGGCTTCTTTTAGACTTGATAATCTTTTATATGCAGTAAATCTACTACATGGGACAGCCGGTTTTACTGCCCTTCCGAAGGAAGGCGTACGAAGGATTTTTTTTCGGCCTTAAAAATCCACGGCTTCGATCGGGTTTGAACCCGCAAACTCGGGTACAACAGTCCGGTCCGCTGACCGTCATACCAGCGAATCCGCAATTACAACAGGGACATGACGTAAATCGGCGAGCGGTTGCACTACCTTTGAGCAAAGGCACTTGCGGTGCTGCGCAGGGCCACGCGGAGGAGAAGCCGCAGACGCCGTGCGCGCGGCGCAGGGACACGCGCAGCAACGAGCGGCTGCCGCTGGCGCCCGCGCCCGCGCCCGCCTCGGGCCCCGCCCCCTCGCCCGCGCACCGCGCCGCCGCGCGCGCGCTCAAGTGACCGCCACGCGACCCACGAAGGCACACCGTTGCTGTTTTGTTTTAATAAAAGAGTTTTTGTGAATGGCTGCGGAGTTACTCAATTTCAGGGATGTCCAATTTGCAAGACCTCAAGGGCCACAAATGAAACCTTTAATATGGTTGCGGGCCATATGTTCATAACTCGGGCGATCCAGACATGACTTCCCCGTATTGTTGTTTACCCGGCTGCTCTGAAATAATAACGAGGGGAGGGAGATGGAACCATGCGTGACATCAGGCCACATCATGTACAACGCAGTGAAACATATTGGGATGATTTTGAAATTCTTAATCTACTAGAAAAAATCCTTAAGGACAGACAGAAGGTTCGTGGGCTCAAAAAATGTAATTTTGTTTTTTTACACCATAAAATTCTTTGAACTTTTCTGAACAAGGTAGTATATTTTGTTTTTTGAATTCGGACATTTTAAGGCTTTTAAATGGGCATTTAAATACCTGCGCCATGTTGATTTAAATGCCACTCGGGGCTACACTATTTGCTTCTTTTGCCCTTTCTCGGTAAGTGAATTTTTTTAAACTTAGGTGCAATTTTCTCTTAAATGAAACAAGATATTCACATGATTTATTTTACAGTAGTTTGTCAATTTGAGTTCTAGGTAACAGGCTAAAAAAATTGATAATTTTGCAATTTTTAATAACAATATTAAATTAAAATAATGGGAAAAAATGTATAAAAAACTAAAATTTTACAATTTTTTTCTGCAATATTATACCAAGAAACAAAATAAATTTTAGTCTGTTATCTCAAATAGAATCAGTACTTTCATTAAAAAAAACAAGAAGTTTCTACTGTTCACAGTTTCTGTAAAAATGGTACAGAAGTATGATATTGTTTATCCAAAGTTAAATTGTCAATGTATATTTGTTTTAGGCTTATGTCAAAACAATCTTTTGTAGACCACTGAAAAAAATACATAATGATCAGAAAATGGGTAATTTCAAAGTATCCAAATTTCAAGTTCTTATCTTTATGCAATCAAAAGTTATAATAGTTTGAAATGGAGCAAAAATTGTACCAAAAGTAGGCCCAAAACGTTCCGTCTGTCCTTAAATGTAAACTCAACCTATTTTTACACGAATGGATGTTGACTCCGGTAGAGCGCGTGTGCTAGGCGCACAATGCTCTTGCCAGGGACTTGCACTTTTCTCTTTTAAACTTTCGCATGCTACAGTAAGTGGCCCAGCGGGCCGCCAGTTGGACAACCCTGCACTATTGATATGGTATCCTCTTGGTACCCTCATTTGTCGCAGACAATCAAAACACTCACTCCCTGCATATCTATTGTTGCACTTGTACATTACACTTTTTTACACTTTCTGGTTTGTGCATTCAATGTGCGTGCTTCATCAGGTGTTAATTACATGTCTTTGTCGCTGTACGTCCGACAAGCGTAAAACCATGTAATATAACCATATAAAACAATGGCACATTATGTAACAGCAGTGAATATTGAAGTGAACATTATGATTACATAACTGAAGACAATCCCTAAGCCAAGATAGCAACAAATGGGACGAGGACAGAGTGATCAGTTTTTTATTTTATTTTCCATGTTTCGATACGTGGTTTTACTATAACACCCATTTCAGGATAGCATAAAGCCAGAAACCCTGATACCTTACTTAGGAATCGATTGAGTTCATCTCAGAGCCAGCAATCCCTCTGTCTGTGCAGCGACTACGACTGGGAGGTCCTAAGGATCGAGTACCGACGGTGGCAGATTTTTTTCTGGCGAGACAGGTATTGACCCGCTGGACCCTGGAGGAGAATTCTAACGGCCGGCTGCTCAGATTGATAGTGTTAGAAGGTTTCTCGGACCAATGCTGCAAGTAAATACTGGACCACTACCCTAACAAACGGGCCACGAACCGCGCGCGATCTGTCAGGAGCTACTGTTTGGTATTGGTCCGAAAATTGACAATGCAACTCGTCACATTCCTACGTAGCTCAGAGGTAGTATAATTAAAATTTAAAGAGCTCTTATCTCGGGAAACTAATAGTAATTATAACCATTCAAACACATTGTTTTCTTATTTCATTAAATAATTAAAAATTCATTACGAGTTCATATTAGGAGATGTTATGAATTGCTGCTCACGGGAAGTCAACGCATTCACATTTTACGGCACAGAGGTCAACAGTTGTATTCGCATTGTTCATCCGGATGCGACGTTCAAACTTCGCAGAACGAATAAATTCCCGTGCCAGCCCGCTGAGACCCATAATGTCATCATAAAATTGCGCCTTGAAAAGCAGACATCCACACATTAAACTCACATTACAGTTCTACATCACACACGTGTTCGTCAAACGTTCAAAGCACATTACGTGATATGAGTGTCTTTCGCGAGAATAACCTTCACGTTTTACACGAAGAGCAGCCGAGCATCTAACATCTTGGCGACGAACACGGAGTAATAGAGAATAGCTTTCTCACGTTAATCACAAAATTCCGTTATGAAAACTAAACATCCAGACATTAAACACTAACATTTCAGTTCAATATAACACTTTTTGTTAATAATCAAACGTTCAACACACATTGTGAATTATGAGTGTCTTTTCTGGGGATAAACGATACTTTTTACCCCAAACCCAGCAGAGCTCCATCCACACATGGCAGCAAAGATGAAGTGGGACAAGCGGCTAGCTTCCTGCTCAGAAGCGAAAAGAAAGCAATGCTTTCTGGATAGACGACGTTCACTTAGCAGGCCGGTAGACGCGAAGGCTAGTGTGAAGATCAATCGGCACGAGTGTTTTAAGCAAGTTAATGTATTTGTAGTTTTTTGTGCAACACAGCGTGATACAAGTTAAGATTTAATCTGTACAGTTCCTACGTTGTTTGTTGGTTCAGACACATCGTAAACATAAACACGATCTTCCCTCATTCATCCTCCCTCTCCCTCATCCTCACTTACCTGTCCGTCCCAGTCTCTCCCCTGCATTCTATACTTATGCACCAGCCCTGACACTACCACATACGTTAGGAGCCCAATCAAGAGCTTAAGAGTTGGTCTCGGCGGGGGCGGTGCCCAGCTTGGGGAGATATGTTGAGAGGGAAACCCCGAAAATCTAGGTATTGTAGGTCGGCGCCGGATCTCACCATTCATCTGAGGAAGAGGAACGCTTCCTCCTCCAGGCTTAAAAAACACTCACTGCGCAACAGTTCTAATGAGTAATGACCGCAGCAGTTGACACGCCCAGAAACATCAATCAATCATAGTTTGAAGATATCTCAAGAGATGTTTGACTAGGTATGGATGATGGAAATTCTTGAGGGTGAAGTCTCGCAAGGTGTTTGAAACGCGCCTTCTCTCCATTCCTCTGCCCATCGACTTCGCCAGTTGTGGTCGGGTGGAGAGCGTCTGCGGCCCGGCCTGTGTTAAGTGATGCCAACAAAGAGCGCCCCTTTTGTGAGACCCAATGTTTTTTGTTTTATTTTAATTTTTGCGTCTACACCTTGACGCAACGCGTCTCCAACCCCCTTAAGGGGCGTTGAGCGCTTTTCACTGGGGAGTAATCCTCCATTAATGTGCTTTTAATATCTGGAGTAATCCTCCGCTAATTACTATATTCGTCAAGTCTCGTCACTTCGCAGCCAGTCAGTGCATTTTATCCCTTCGGCCAGGGGCTCGACGGCGTTAGATCCCGGGGTTCCTGGCCGGTCACCCAACCACGAACCCGCGAGTCTCGAATTCGCTTAACCTTCGTGACTTCACGGAGCGTAGTAAACGAATTCGGCTAGCGCCGCCGGCTAGCGGAGTGGCTAGGAGTGTCAACTGTTGCTGACAACAAACGCGTGTCGACCCCTCGTTGAATGAAGGGGAAGTCTATCGCCGGCAGCCAGTGCTTATAGAGGAGCCAAGGGGCCAATCAAATGCTTAGGGCATGTGCATTGACCGTTTCTTTCTAAGGGATTCTGCTTCAGAGCAAACGGGAGTTAATGGTTTTGTGACGAATATTGAGATGCTTATTACTCGCAAACCGAAAGGCGCGAGGCATGGGCGAGTTACTTCAGATTAATAAAAATCATTAGCATGTTTCTTGTAATATTGGCAAAAAATATTTTTGTGGCCTTAGAAGCATAGATTCCCATAGAAAATGTTTGGTCAAATGAGAAAAATGCTGATGGGCATACTGGCACAGCAACTATACAATGCCATCTCGCCCACAGCAGGTATGGTCAATTGACTGGAATACTAGCAGAGCAACGGTAGAATGCTATCCCTCTCACGGTAGGTATGGTCAAGTGAGAAAAATGCTGACGGGCTCTCTAGTTGTGTTGAGAATTGTGAAACGAACAGAAAATACCTCTAGTAATCAAATAAACCTACGACAACGAAGACAAACTCAAATATAAAAATAAATGTTTCATTAAGTACCATATTTACTGATCGCTGCACTAGGCTGCCGCTTTGAGGGACAAGTGCAAATTTTGTGCGAATTTTGTTTGGTAATGAGTAATGTAACTTATTTATTTTACGTCAAAAACAGTTAAAGCTGTGTATGACGTGTTATGGGGAGAAGTGAATTCTGTGCACGTTTTCAAAATTCTGTGATCTCTACACTAAGTCATGTACTACTTGAATTTTGAATGAAAAAAAAAACAACTCCCGTGTAATAAAATATATTTTCAAGGACAAATAAGCAATAAATTTTGGGCACTTATCCATGTTGTCCTTCGGAATAATACTTTCTGCCGCGACAACATGGAAACGATAATTTGAATAACTGTATTTCCCACTGAATTCTAGAAGACGTGCACATATAATGAAGTTACATTTATGTCCAGAAGCAAAACAAGGGGCCATCTCAGCATTTGCTCAAGGGATCAGGGAAACTGGACGAAAAACCTGATTGAGATGGGGGTCATTGACCCTAAAATGAATCATAACATGAATTTTTAAGAATTGCATTTTCATCTAAACCTAATCAATTATTTCAAAGGGGAAATATTATTTTCATCAAAATGCAAATGTATTACTTATTAAGAGTAGTAAAAATCCTTGGAACAGAATATAAATAGACAATAAGTCAGAGGTTTCAAATAAGGCTCAATTTTTTTCTCTTTAAATGTTTTCTTCATACTATGTAGTAACAAACGGTACAGAAAATTGAGCTGATGCCATTTTGGGCAAACCCTGTATTTTCCAAAATTGCAAAACATTAACATGACAAAAGTATAATATTGATAACACAGGTTTAAATTCAACTCAGTTGTTTGAAAAGGGGTAAGCACATTTTTACTGTCTCGTATACATACTATATCACGAGTAATATACGTAGTGTAGAGAAAGTTATGTAATGCTGCGGAAAATCGATTTCGAGATTTCAACGGAAATACACGTTTTGGGGTCTCCTGACACCGAAAAGACAGAGGTTTTCTGGTAAAGAACAGTCCAAACTAAAAGTTTGAAAGCTCAGTTTACTTGAACGAATAGAAGAACCCTCGATTACATCAGTGACATATCCAATAGCTTATGTTGTTCATCTGAACTGGTTTTGATCAATTTTTTACGTCATTTTTCTTTGCTTTATTCTGCATTTCTTTACTCTGATTTGCTGCATTTTTTTTAAATTTAAGAGCATTTTATTGATCATTTTTGGCGATGTTTTAGATCATCAAAATCCGCCCCCCTGTCACCATCATCCTATCTCTACATAATCCACACTTCAAGGCGTAACAACTTTGTCATACCGAGGGATACTGCTGAAAAGCTAATCCTAAAATTTTCACACGTTAACCGTGAAGCTTGGTTAGAAATTATTATTATTATTATTATTATTATTATTATTATTATTATTATTATTATTGTTGGTGTTGTTAACAATAATAATAATAATAATAATAATAATAATAATAAGTATTTATAAAACAGTTAATTAATTATTGGGAATTAGGTATGGCAGCTAATTTTCTAAAGAATTGCAGAGGTCTGTGAAAAAGTCTACTTGCGAACTCCCGCTCAAGTGTTGACAATAAGCATGATTGGCACATCAAGTGGAAGTGGATGTACGGAAGGGAGTAGACGCCCGTCTACAGGCGACAGGCTCCACAATAGAGCTCTCTGTGGTGGCAGGCACCGTTTGATCTCCCAACCTCTTATCAGGGGAGTGATCTCTCTAAAAAACTAGCGGTGCTAAAACAGCACGTACTTTCTCGTCTTTAGTAATAGTTATGTAATACTATTTGTACCACAATTTCTCTCCTAATAACGTATCTCAATCATTGTTAGTAAAACTCATTACAAATCATACATTTGGTGCAAAAACTAAATATTTTCAAGCAAATGTCAACACAAATTTGACAACTACGACTTTTCTCTTTTGTCAGTTTTCTCAAAAATATTAGAGAGGTTTTTCTATACGCGAATGGAAAATTTTCTCAGGAAAAACGAAGCGTTTTCAGACTCACAACACGGTTTCAGGAAATCAAAATCTACGGAAACTGCCATTTTTTCTTTCCTTAAAGATGTTGCTTCATCAATGGATCAAAATGAAGAACCCATTGGGATATTTTTAGATCTTTCGAAAGCTTTTGACGTTATTAACCATAACATCTTGCTCTCAAAATTACCTTCTTATGGAATCCATGGTATTGCCCTAGATTGGATAACCTCGTACCTTAAAAATCGATCTCAAAGAGTAGAAATACCGTACTGGCACGAAAGAACATTATTTACTTATCTCTCCAATTCTTTGCCAATTGAACATGGGGTCCCACAAGGTTCGATCTTAGGTCCTATCCTCTTTCTGTTGTACGTAAACGATATGCCCTCATCTATTAAAAACGGAAGAACAGTTCTGTTTGCCGATGACACGAATGTTCTTTGCAAAAAAGAAACAATAAATAGTACAATTTCAGAAGTTTCAAATTGGTTTTGTAATAACAAATTAATAGTTAACGAAGGAAAAACGGTCTCAATGCAATTTTGCGTTTCAAATCGGCAATCGTATGCTCCATTAAAAATGAACAATATGCAATTAGCTGATGTTAAGGTAACAAAATTTCTAGGTCTCTCAATTCAATCAAACCTCAAATGGAATGTACATATAACAGAATTAAACACTAAATTAAGCTCATTATGTTATGCATTCAGAATTCTTTCTAATTCTGTCAGCCTTCATGCAGCTCGTTGCGTGTATTTTGCAAATGTACATTCCCGCCTGAGATATGGCATAATATTTTGGGGAAGCTCATCCTTTAGTTCCCAGACATTTAGATTGCCAAATAAAATTATCCGAATAATGAAAAAATCCCATCCACGTGATCCGTCCAAGCCTCTTTTCATTGACCTTGGAATCTTACCATTGCCTTGCCTATTTATTTATGAGTCTGTAGTATTTGTCAAAACTGACTTACTCACCGGTGGGAACATATTTTCATGTAATTCTGACATTTATAGTTACAATACTCGACGTAGAAATCATGTTCATCAAGTGTCAGTATCAACAGCTCACTACAAGAAATCCACATACAATACATGTACGCTACTTTACAATGCATTGCCAGATGAAATTAAACAATTAAAATTGGTACACAAATTTAAATTAAAAGTAAAATCTTTTCCGCTGCAAAACTGTTTCTATACAATTAGAGACTATACTGATCGCCAAAAAGAAACATAATGTTTACTTTAACAAAAACAAGATATAGTATAATGAATTAGTTTACATTTGCATTGTATAATTTTAAAAAAAGACTTAATATGCCTGTAACGAATAATGTACTTCCGGGTCAATGACCCCCACCTCGATCAGGTTTTTGTCCAGTTTCCCTGATCCATTGAGCAAATGCTGAGATGGCCCCATGATTTGCTTGTGGACGTAAATGTAGCTTCACTATGCGCACGTTTTGTTGAACTTTCCTTTGCTTGTAGTGGTAGTAGAGCTTAGGGTGAGTTTCTATTTTGTTAACAATACAGAAAAATCAAGTCTGTTCGTTTCTTTACCGTTAATAATAAGTTTTCTATAATTTGGCAACGAAAATATCTAGTTTTTGAAATGTTAATCTCTCGCTTTTTAAATTTGTTATTATTATTATTATTATTATTATTATTATTATTATTATTATTATTATTATTATTATTATTAATCTTTCAACTATTAATAGTTAAATTGTTGGGAAGGGATTCTGAAACTCAAGAAAGCGTGCGCAGATGATTTTCTCCCCCATACGTCACATACAGTTTTTGACTGTTTTTGACTAAATAAATAAATAAATAAACTATAACTGCTTTTCATACAGGTAAATCATGTCCTAACAAAAAGACTTACTTCATAGAAATTAGCTCCCGATCATTGTTACCGAGCTATTGTTGCATTCCAATCTGATATTCCCTGAAGGCTAGGAATTTTTATTTCATATATTTCAAATAGTTTTTAAATTATTTCTAAAAGATTAATTTGTAAATGTAGAACAAAAGCTCAAGTGTAAGAAGCGAACGAAGAAATATGAAATAATATACAAATTCTAACTTACGATGTATCCAACTGCCTAAAATTACGTTCACGAAGCGCAAAAAATTCGGAGCAGGCGACTATGTCGTCAAATTACACAAAAAATACTCATATTTTCAAACAATTTAACATGACCTTCTTTGAAGATCTGTTTTTGATGAACACATTTCACTAAGAACAACGTACCTTCACAATTGTAGATGTAGGAAGACGTCGAAGAATTTTCAATTTTGTTTAAATTTTCGAAAACTCAGACATTTCAACGAACATGAGACCTGAGCCATTTTCTTAAACGTCCTTCACACTATCCAATAACAAAGTTTAATACAAAAAACGTTGGAGCCATTTTTTTTTTAAATTTTGAGTGTCCCAGAGCCTTCATGGAAAGTACCCCCAAAATTAAAATATCATTTTCAAATTCAAGAGGCAGCGTCATCAGCCAGATCGATTGTGGAATATCAATTTTGGAGAAAATCGGCTGAACGGTTTAGTCGTTCACAGACGGAGGCGGACGGACAGACAGGCGTTTTGCCGACAATCGATTTTTCGGTATCAAGAACCGACTAAAATGGATTCCAGCTACACCACGTGTTAGAGGATTCTTTTCTTCTAAATTTAGCATCTGTATTTATCCACTCTTTCGTTGCCAGGGCCCTGTGATAAGAGTTTATCTGCCAAAAATTCGCCGTTTTTTCGCGCAGCATTATACATTTTTCTCTCTAACGCATAAGCGGTAGAAAGTAAAATGTGTGTGTCCTTTAGTGTTCTGTGGTGTGAACTCGGTGCATTGGAGTGATCCTTCTTGGATACACATTTCTACGACGACCCCACTTACGTGATCAGCCTAAGAGTTTTGCTGTTTGTGAGTTAGGCTCTATTTGCGCATAATGTCAAAATATTTTAAAAAATCTTAAGTCGTAATTAAAATGTATTTCCACGGTCTGATGAAATACTAATGACAACTACTACGATTTATAATTCATCACTAACAATCCTTTTTTGACAAATTTCCTTCTAAATCAACCAACATACGTAGCCCGGATAGCTCAGTCGGTAGAGCATTAGGCTTTTAACCTAAGGGTCCAGGGTTCGAGTCCCTGTTCGGGCGTTAATTTTTTTCCCTGTTTTAGTTTTCCCGACATACATTGCTATATTGTACGCATTTACGTATATATAGAACTATTCAACAAATTAACATCTCTTCAAATGAAAACACAAAATGAAACAAGTTGTAGAATACAAGTTTGATTATTTTGACATTACTCTATTGCAGCAGAGGCCCTGTGGCGCAACGGATAACGCGTCTGACTACGGATCAGAAGATTCCAGGTTCGAATCCTGGCAGGGTCGAAGCAGTTTTTTATGCCAACGATGGGGATTTCTACCTATATAATGATAATGCCAATGTTATCTTCTGCCAAATTCAATTTCTTCGTTGTAGTTTTTTTTCTGAAAAGGAGATAATTTACAGCGAGACTACGGAGCTGGAAGTAGTTCCGTATACCGGAGACCTAGATCTGGCTTAGAAGCAGGTGGAGTACGGACGTTCTGACACGTGGCTTGCATTCGTATATCGAAGGTAATGATAACTATATATACTATGGGACTTACGTAATATTGTAGGTTAATTTAATTTATCTGTTGCAGTTACGTATCCTTACTATTTCGTATGACATAATGCTGTGGAAAAAATCACGCTTACTTCTTCCTCGCCGCGCACTTGGAAAATCCTGCAGAGTTTGGCTGACACAAACTGATACTTTATCACCGCAATTCATGAGAAACCCCCTTTCGTTCCTTCGCATTCATAACCGAGAAAATAGTGTTCTTACTTTGAAACAGTTGTCGTGTGAGCGCGTTAATAGCTGTACTATTAATACTTCTGTTAAGCGGTGGGTTCAATTAAGCAAAAATTATGTGAAAGTATTAAAATAAACTTTATGGTGGCATTTACCGCTTACGCCAATCGATTCTATTGAAAATAGAATACTTTTAATAACGCTTACTCATTCCCAATATAACCTCAATTTTTGTATGCTTGTCATGCTACATACATATATAGTTTTAAACAGTTGTTCATTGGCTTGTTACAGATACAGTAAATCTTTGGAGATGACGGACAGGAAACATTTCATTTTGCCAAATGATCAGCCTGTTGTGGAATTAGATTGTAGGTCAGCATTTAAAGATTTATTAAAAAAGGAGAAACTTTATGCACATTACTTAAGTAAAGCATCTTGGGATGGGAGCCTCATAGTCCTAATACAGGTATGCAATTTGACTGTTTTTTCTAGGCCTGTCTTGTCAGAATACAACTAAATTACTCACTAAGGTAATGGTGTAAAATACATGTTAAACACTACTTTTCAGACGTCTCCAGAATCACCAATAATATTCATTCTCTTAAGGAAACTATTTGCTCACCAATCTATCGAAGAACTAAAGAAGCTTTCTCTTAGTAAGGCAGGATTAACAGAAGAAGAATTTCAGGTGTGCATAGCTAATTTCATTAACAAAGCATGAAATCCATTTGAAGTGTAGCTTTTTTTTTCAATATGACATTATGAACATAAGAGATTGAAGAGTTTAATGTAATCTCAATTTTTCAGGCACTGTTAGTTTATACCAGTGGAATTTTCACAAATATGGGCAACTATAAAGGATTTGGTGATAGTAAAATTATTCCGAATCTTTCTGAAGAAAAATTCGAAGCTGTTATTAAGGCTAGTCAAGCATACCAGGATCAACCTAAAGAAATAGATTATATTTGGTCATTGTGTAAAAATAAAATATTCTCCCTCTCTGAGGAGGAAAAGACGCTCAGTTTTCCTGATAAGGTATATATACATGTTCTCAGATTTGTATTATTCACCAACACAACTTTGTGACAATGTTGATGATCATTTAATTTAAAACATTTTTCAGGGAGTTACGACATACTTTTCACGTAACTGTACACTAGAAGATGCTGAATTGGTAAATGAGTTTTTGAAGAATAAGAACATGGAAGCTTACAACAGTCGAGTATTTAAAACAGTAGATAATGGAACACGTGTGTTTGAGGTATATTTAAAACTCATATAAATAATAAGTTAAATTAAAAGTTTCGTTAATTTAAATGGTCTAATAATAAACTTACATGAGGGGATACTAAAAAAATACATGAGGGGATTACAAAATGTGTATAAAGATAAGTGTATGATAATAGACAATACTGGAATTGAAAATGTTTCATCATTTAAATATCTAGGGACTATTGTTAATACAGTGCTATTGATGAAGATGTTAAGGAAAGAGTAACAGCAGGCCAGTATGGCATATTACATGTATAAGAACATTTTAAACTCCAAATTACTATCCAAGGAATAAAATTAGAATATGATTGACATTTCATGGTCACGTGATAACGCCAGGTCCTAACCTAGGAAGTAGCAAATCAGAAGCTTCAGCATTTGCACATTGTTGTCACCTAAAATAGGGAACAAATGTTGCAAACTAATGTAACAAATGTTATAAACAAACTTCTTATGAGTGTCTCAACATTATTTTCTTCTGTTTGTCTAGTTTGTGTTGAGAGTGTGATGAGTGATCCTGCTAAAATAGAGTTCAGTAAAATGATAAGTAATGTACACAAGGAAACACAACTTTTACTCTGTTCAATCCTTTATCGAGAGCCTAGGCTTCTGCGACCTGAGTCAGTTATCCAGGAGACGTTGTGTCATAGGCACAGATGCCAACATTTCAGCTGCCATTCTGTGACCTTAAGGGTGAAATACGTTTTGTTGGCACCTGTGCTTAGGACACAGTGTCTCCTCGTCAGCCAAGTAAATATATTCAAAACTATATCGTTATTTCAGATTCGTTTGGCATCTGCTGAGACTGGCTCCCATCCTCCAATTACTATTCCTGAGGAGACTTTTGAGAAATGCAAATTCCAAGTCACTAGAGGAGATTACTCTAAGCTCATGCAGCTTGTTGCAGATAATCTGCAGAAAGCAAAAGTAAGTTATTGAAAACCTACAACTGGAATTCTTTGTTTATTATTATCTTCACTGTGTTAGTGAGAATTCATTGCAGGGTAACAGTCAGAAGTTCTTTTTATTTTGCATGTTGTTTTGAATGAAATATTTTTAATAATTATATAGTTTTTGCAGAAAAAGTCTTTGAGGTAAGAAAGACTGTTTAATTTGAAAAGTTACAGGTTGCTGTTTTGTTCCTTCCTCTCAGTAATGTTTTTTTGGTGTTCAAGGACTATGCTGCTAATGAAACAGAGGAGAATATGATAGAGCGATATATTAGCAGTTTTACTACTGGATCTTTGCAAGACCATAAGGACGGGTCTCGATTTTGGATTAAAGATGTGGGGCCTGTAATTGAAACGTAAGCAGACTAAATATTTAACGAAAATGGATAGATATGGACCCTATACATTTGATACCATCAAGAAAAAAACATAGATCTTCTGATGATCAGACAGATGTCCTTACCATCTGAGCTGTGGAATTAAAAAATTAATTCACTGTATATTTTTATCACATTGAAAGCTGTAGATGCTACAAACAAATGCATTTGCAGCAATGGATAGCTCATTTGATACAATTATCCCTTTCATCCATTTGTATAATGCTAATAAATTTTCTCTATGAAGTCTAGTACATAAGTGAATGAAAGAACTGATTCCCTTTTACATTTAAATTTTGTAGGTACATTGGTTTTATTGAAACTTATCGAGATCCAGCGGGAATGCGTGGTGAATTCGAAGGATTTGTTGCCATGGTAAACAAGACAATGTCAGCCAAATTTGCAGATTTAGTCAATCGTGCTGAAGAACTTCTCAAGGCCTTGCCATGGCCAGCCTCTTTTGAGAAAGATAAATTTCTGCGACCTGACTTCACTTCTTTAGATGTGTTAACCTTCTCTGGCAGTGGAATTCCAGCTGGGATCAACATTCCAAATTGTGAGTAATATTAAAGCAAAAATAAAGCATTCCAAATGTTGAGATTACAAGTACAGTGGAACTCCAGTTATCCAGATTACTAATTGATCTGGACCCAATTCAGAGAGTCAAATATTCAGGTAATTAGAAAAAGGTAATTTCTTTTAAAACAAGCTAAATTTGTGTGTACACAATTTTAATTTTATAACCACAAAACTTTGAAAACACTAGAATAACCACAAAACCCAGATTGAAATTAGCCAACTTGTTTTAATAAAATAATTTTAGTCATTACAAATTTATTTTTATTCAAAGCAATCCTGATAATTGTTATTCTAGTGTAGAATTATTTATGATGAAAGATAAATCAATATATCTTATAAATATAACCTGTGAAAAACATCCATAAAAAATTGTGGAATTTTACTTGCCTAATTTGTACACTTTGAACCAGATATGCAATTCAGTATCTATCATACATGGAAAATGCTAAATTTCAACTGCAACCTGATCAATTATGATTACAAGTATTTCTCTGTTTATTTTAGATGATGAAATTCGTCAATCTGAAGGATTTAAAAATGTTTCTCTGGGAAATGTAATTCCTGCTAATTATAAAGATGCAGTTCTTCCATTTTTAACATCTGAAGATCAGGATTTAATAAATAAATATAGAGTTCCTTCTTTTGAAGTGAGTATCTATTGTATTTAAGAACTCCTATTTAGTATGTTCAATGAATTGCAGGCTGTATGTACTAGTTATGAGGATGTAAGCAAGAAGAAGAAGAATATTTTAATTAGCAATTAATTATTTTCACAGGTGCAAGTTGGTTTACATGAATTGTTGGGACATGGAAGTGGAAAACTATTTAGAAAAGAAAAAGATGGCTACAACTTTGATATAGAAACTGTGTTGAATCCTTTGACAAAAGAGAAAGTAATAAGCAATAATAGTACTTTTTAATAATTGTTGTAAACAAACCAAAGAATAGGTGTACATGAAGTTGGATTTTTTTATGTGATTATTGCAGATCAAGTGCTGGTATGATGCTGGAGAAACATATGATTCAAAATTCACAACGATAAGTTCTAGCTATGAAGAATGTCGAGCCGAAAGCGTAGGACTATATTTGAGTTTAGACAAAGATGTTGTAAAGTGAGTAATTCATTGTGTGTTGCATGATTGCTTATTTATTTCATGTAACGATTTATAGCAAAAACAATTAATGAAATTTGTACGATTGTGCTGAACAAGATTAATCTTTCTGACTCTTTTATTTTGTGAACAGAGTGTTTGGTTTTGAGGGAACTGAAGCAGATCATGTTATCTATGTGAACTGGTTGAATCTTTTATATGGAGGTTGTGCGAAAGCTCTCGAAATGTACAACCCAACTACGAAGTCTTGGCTTCAGGTAAGTCTTTTAACCACAATTCATGATCTCTTGTCTAATTAAAAATATCAGATTAGAAAATATTATACATACTGGATGTTGTTTGTAAAAAGCTGATTTCAAGACTTATTGTTAGAGTACTTTTATTGAGATATAATCCATCTGATGATTTGTTGTTGTTTTTTTCTTAATCGTTGGTGATGAAAAAGAATTTGGTTGATTCTTATGTAACAACAGCAACAAATCTAATATAATGTTCTGTGGTGTTTTAGGCCCATGCTCAGGCTCGCTATGTCATCTTGCAAGTGCTCTTAGAGGCAGGTGAAGATCTTGTGAGTGTTGTGGAAACTGAGCCTAAACAAGATCTGCTGATCAGATTGGACCGTTCAAAGTTAAATTCTGTTGGAAAGAAGGCCATTGGTGAATTTTTACTCAAGTTGCAGGTATTGAATCTGGTGGTGCATGAACTTTATTTCATATTCATGTAAAAGTTAAAATAAGACTGAATTATGACAGTGAGTAATTACAAGCTGGCACATTCAATTATTTCACTTTTTTACTAGACACCTTTCCTTTGTAAATCAAACAATGCTATGAGATGTTTGTGAGAGTATGACTAGTGACAGTTCCTGGTAATTACAGAAATTATTAAAGCATTTGCCAATTCAATATATATTTCACTGTCCAGGAGTTGTCAGATCATATGCATATTGCCAGTGTTTCAGCTGAAAATAATATTACCTTCTTCATTGCAAAATGCATTGTCACAGTGTATGGTTGAAACTTGGATAACTATGTCCAGGTCACGGCATCTCCTAGACACCAAGTGTGTATGGAAATTGTTGTTCACTTTGTTGAACTATTATATGATGTACATACAAAATCAAAAAATTATGTATATCATGTTTCCATGAATCGTGTTTACAAGAAGTGTCTTGCATGTGCCTTGCCATGTTGTGAAATGTCAATAAATTCTTGATACAAATGTTGTTTTACAGGTATATAAATCTACAGGTGACATAACTGCTGCACAAGCAATGTACAATAAGTACTCTGAAGTACCAAGTGAAGGCAAACATCCGTGGGCCCGTTGGAGGGACATCATCTTGGCAAAGAAGCAGCCCCGAAAAATGCTTGTTCAGGCCAACACCATTGTTGAAAGTAAATATTTTATTCATGATGATCCTGTGTACGAATTGGCTGGAGAAATATGCTTCTTAATGCAGGTCGGAAAACTCAGCATCTGACACTAACGGATTTCTTTTTGTTACAGATGAAGAAGTCCAATTAAAAAGTTACGAAGCTAATCATTCTGGACTGATTCAGTCTTATGTTGATCGATACTTGTCTCCAGATTACGATAAGATTTTGCTAGAATTGTATGAAAAGGATAAGGAACATTTTTGAGCCCTTATTCTTCTCGACTTTGTTTGACACTAACAAAAATATAATTGGAAAAGCTCCAATTTGAACAGTGTTTGAGTGGAGTGTACAACCACATCAATTCAGTGCATATGAATTCATTATTGTAAGTAAATATAATAAAGCATGAAGAATTTTGTAACGAATCATCTCTAAGTCAGTTGTGTAACAATAAATTTTAAGATGTTGTACTTGTGTAACCTACTTGAAATTTATTTGTTAACCCTTCTTCCTGATTGTTTGTTGCTCACTGCAGCTACAGGGTGCTGGTGAAATGTCTATTGGAATTTTAACTTTCACAAAAAACTATTTACTCATTTATATGACAGTTTATCAAAAGAAAAGAAAAGTATTTCAAAGCAGTTACTCTTCAAATGCCCAATTGACATCCAGGAATATTCCTATTAGATTTGAAATTCCTATTCAAAAAAGTACTTCCATCAAATCAATTCTACTTATTCTTGCAATAATATGCATAAGTATGTTTCACAAATCTTGTAGCCTGAAGTATTTTCCGTTTCCTTAATGTCATATAGAATGAAAAGTTGTATAAACAATGTATTAAAATATTGATATAGAGGAGTTACTCTTAAGAAGGACCACTTTGGGAAACGAATGGCAATGGCATTGCAAGAGAGAGAGATGAATCCATTTACAAACGAGCTAACTAGGATATAATCTGCAGTCAGGTTGTCAGATGCAGCTGTCGATGCGATCCCTTCTTATAGTAACCTCTGTATATTACCAGAGACATGAGAAAATGACATGAACAGTTTAATAATATGTATCACAACCAGTTTTAAGAGAGTAAAGAATGTCTTGAAAGATAAAGAGAGATGAGAAAAGGAACTTGTGAGACCATCGTTTTACATAAATTCCAGGAATTTATATTTTAAGCATGTACTCGCATAAATTTATACTTTGACTCCTTAAATGTTTGTTCTATATGCACTGCATTGTCCACAAGTTCTTTATGTATTATATGAGGAAATCAGTCTGCACAATTACTAGCCAAAAGTAAGGGGAGAATTGAAAAGATGTGCCCAATAGCGGGGGTTGACTTTATAAGAAGACTTAAATCTCTGTAAATTTCAGTTGGAAATTAATGAATCAACCTAATGAGTTACTAACTTTTTCTTAAATGGGTATTTACTTTTCTGATTATACAGGTATCAACAATGAATGAGGTTGACACACATCAATTATAATTAGGCATCGTTAATCAAGATAAACGACATATCTTAGCAAATTTACTAATGCAATAAAGCAACAGTACCATTTATTACTTCACAAATTCAGCGAACATTTTTCTCTCTCAATATCTTAAAACTAGAGAACTCACAAGACAATTAGCAAGCGCCATGTTTTGGTTGCAGGAATAAAAGAAAAAGTATGAAAAGCAATACACACAAACTCAACATCAGAATTAGTTGGTGACATGTGCATAAGTAATATTAAGAAATATGTGCAGTACATTTTGAAACTTGGAACTACTGCAGATATTGCTCAAAATCAAATATCAATGTAGAAAGATCTTCAACAGTTGGTAGATTATGGCAAACAAAATTACTTTATTTTGGTACAATATCATTAAGAATATTGAGAAACTAAAAGGAACTAAGAGAAAATACGAGACTTTGGGAAAAACAAGCAAAAATTTAAAATGTAATTGGGGGGATACAGCCTACTTTTGAACTTCACGTATTTTCACTATTGATAATGCATATCTACTCGTATAGTTTTAGAAACACTTACTGATCCAAGATCTACGAGTTTCACATAATGATATTAGGAAATAAATATTTATCTCATTCTTTATCTGTCATCAATACATTTCAGTTGTACTTCCACAGAGAATTTTTCTAGACATTCTGAAAATATTATTGTGCCTCGTCACAAATGTTTCAAAACCGCTTTACTTTCACAGAAATCTAGGTGGAGCAAGCGAATTTCTGAAATCAATGAATTATCAGATATTGCTAGTTGCCATTATAATTGGGAGCAGCAAATAGATTCTTGAAGGATGTTCAAGTTTCTTTCGCTTATAGAAAGTTAGAACTGCAAAAATCATAGAACAGTCCTGAACTCCATCAAACTTCAAAGAATAGGCAACACTAGTTCTCAGAAGGAACTAGATTAGATTTTCAATATTGTGCCTTTGTATCCCTTAGTACCTTAACTGAACTCCTGTGCAAAGCATGCATGCTTCAATTAGAATAAAGTGTCATCAATACTTACCATGCACCAATGCCCAGAAATAAATTTCGTGTCGTTTCAGCAACTCACTATTCATGTAATTTAAGAACACAAGCACAATGAATAGAGAAAGTTTTTTATCATACCCTCCAAAACACAATACAAAAGATGCGCTAGACATATTTAGGCAAAGAATTTCCAACTCAGTTTTACTAGTAAATTTTCTGTTTTATTTTTTCCATTTAGTGGTGTTTTTCATGTACTTGTTCTTTGAACTTACAGCACTTTATTATTTTATTTTCAGCAAAACCACAAAGCTCTCGTTTTCTTATTCTGATACTTCAATGCTACTCTAGGTTGATAACTTCCAGAATTAACTGTATCAACAATTTCAATTGGTTAAGACCAAGAATTTAAAAATAGTATATTATGAAACAATGATGGAATGATGGGTATTAATTTGAGAGTGTGAAACAATATTATGATTTGAGGAAGTATTTTTACTTCCATGATAGGGAAGTAATACCCATTACATTGAATTTCATACAGAACTTTTCCTACAACTAATGATAACTAGTAGTTATTAACTATTGTAAGTTAAAACATTCACCACGCTTTTACATTAAACATAGGAACTGGCATGTAGTATTCAGCCAATGCCACCTAGCAGCCCAGCCATCTGCTCTAGGTGGTATTGGTATTAACAGATTACAAACGAACAAAGCCCACACAAGTCAAGTTTGGAATCTATCCATTAAAGGAATGTCAAACATATGTTGTGGGAATGTTTCTATCTGAGGAGCATTCAAAACATGACACGTCCTCTTCACTATTTTCCAATAAAAATGAAAAATATGTAGCACAAATTTTACATTTTCATACAGCCTTTAACTCGTCTAGAATAAATCAGGATTCACTGGACAAACCAAATATTAACAATAAAAGGATTCCAGTCAAATTAAAATATATATATTTGTTTGCAGACATTTCAACCTACAATGTGAGGTCTTCAGTGTCTGCCAGGTCAATTAACCAGTTATAATCTATTACATAATATATTATGAGTATTAATAGTTACAAAATATAAACAGACCTTGCTATCTTACAGATAACGTGTACCTGTCTCACTGTTAATGTAACACATTAACACGTCAATTTTGAGGAATGTTTGCAAACTAATCTTGCAACCGGGAGAGAGAAAAAAAGAAAACACCACGAATGTTGCTTTAAATAAAAACTGGAAAACTGCCCAAAAAATGTTTTTTAAAAGAATGTGATTTATCCTTTGGTTTTCTCATTATCTCATTAGCCAATCACCATCGCAGATATCTTGTGGCCACTCGGTTATTCATTAATTATGATATGTAACGGATGGCATATCATATTCCTTGAAAAATCTGATCTCCTTTCTTACTCAAAACAGGTGTGCACTATGGAAATGCAAGATAATACAATAACAGAATCACAAAGCAAATCTTTATTTTGCTAATACAGGTTTTGATTGTTGCATACAAAATATCACAGTTTAATTTGTACAAGGTTCACAATTGCAATACCCCATACAATTAGTCTTGCTACAAATAATGCATAACATCCCTTATTTAAAGAAGCGTGCATTTTATGTGTCATGTCCAGCTGTGGATGTAAATTGCACATATCAGTAAGTTTAGTAAAGACCTATATCTTTACTATCTGGCCAGCAACACAAGAGGGGTTCCATTTCTCTGCAGCCTTAATTTCTAGACGAGCAAATGATCCTCCAACTAGTCCTTTTGCTAAGTGCTCTGGATTCACAAGCACACATCCAAATGCCTCCTGAAAAAACAAATATTTAATTTTTTTTTTCAGTGCTAAGTTTTAATGATTATCACAACTTGCAATAAAATCTTTGTGAATAACTCTTTCAAAACAGTGGAAGTCAATTTTATTCTTTTACATTGGAGAAACTTGCCTTTATAAATGCACGTAAATCTGAAGGCAACACCAAGATATGAGGGGTAAACTTAAGATGGCAGTAATCGTACCAAAGTTTTGTGTCAAGATTGAGCGATTCATTTGGAGGGTATAAAGGATAGAAATTATTTTGCATGAGAATGTGTTTTGCTATGCGTCCTAATCTATCTTGGCTACAAGCAGCACTGTAACAAAAATTTATGTTATTATTCGTTAATTAACTTTATATTATACATACAAAATATACTTTACACAAAGTGATTTAAAGGCCCAACTTACTTCACTATTTCTTCATTCCCTATGTGTTTCACAACATCAACTGATGTCACACCTATCTTGAGACCATCCACATCCAGAACACAGGGATCACCCATTAAATGCAAGTTAGCATAATTCTTCTTCAATGTATATGCTGGTGTTGGAAAAACTGGATGGTGATGGACATCACATGCAGAGGAAACCAAAATGACTTGCATCTTCAACCTACAATACATTCAGACATTTGCATTTGATTTTTTTAATAATATAATATCCAATGTTTTCCTATATATGGGACTACTAACCCTGCAACAGATTGCATCAGATTATCCACTTGCTTCTCAAAGAAGGATTCAAAAGTTTCTGCTAGAAGTCCATCTTTCACATGGGTGTGATCAGCACTCACAAAAGGCCCAATAAGAATTGCAACATGTGGTCTGTGTTTCTTTAAGTAATCAACAAAATCCTCAAAAGGCTGGTAGGTCATTGTGTCTGTAGGAGTGTAGGGACCAGACACAATAACAACTTGCAAAGGGCCTGGAAAAGTATTTTAATTTCATGAAACCCAAGGCTCTAATCTATTTTTATGAAGACTACTTTCACATTAGAAAATATTTTGAATGCAATCAAACCATAATTCAATTTTTTGGGATTAAACGTTCAATTTACCTTCCTTAACAGGCAAACACAAAGGTTCCTCTGAAAGGGGCATTGTTGCATCACTGATAATATCCTTGACGACCAACTGAAAGCGTGTAGGATTCGTGGCTTTAATCGCCACCACTTGTCCCGGAAAAATGGACAACTTTGGCACTTCTTTCACATCCATAGGTACAATACATGATTTATTCAAGCCAGGTAAACTCTCTAGACAAACATTCTTAATTGACAGACTACTTCCTGAAGTGTAGCATACTCTTCCACAGCTTTCAAAGCCATCCTGCAAAAATGTTGAGTTAAAATGAGCACAAGAGTAAAAATTATCTCAGAACTAACATAACGAATTCAGTAATTTATTAACCCAACTTTCAATCCACACACCATATGCATTTGGGCTATGTCCTGAATATCTGTGATTCCTGTCTTTGAGCACAGAACCTTGGTCACAAAGTTCATGTTGTCTTCATGCAAAGAGGCCCTCTCTTTGAGTGTGTCAAACATGTAGCAGGAGTCAGGGGGCACTGAAGAGACTGTCTTGATGGAAGGCAGGTATGGAGTAGAAGAATACCAACTAGCTTTATCAGTGCTCCCGAAGGTGGCCAAAACAGCACCTGCATTTTTGCGCGTAGCATATCGGGCAGATGGAGTGGACCTGCACAAATTTTTTTATTTCCTGACGAATTTAGCATCCAAATACTTTGATCATTTTCAAATTAAAATCATTTTTAATCTTCACTACCCCTAAAATAACATTAACAAGCTTAGTTACCAGATCACTAATTTCTTGCCTTGTGATTTCAATTGTGAGAATTTCGGAAACAAAACTTAATATTGAGAAGGCGAAAAGTGAACACGTACACATTTGGAGAGAAGCTAGCTGGAGAGAATATTACTCTGGGGCTGCTCCGTTGATCAGGAGTATTTGAAATCTTGGTACGTGTGTTCTGAAACAAGATGAACATCCTTGATTTTTTGTTCGACTAACAAATTCCTTTGCTTCATTTAGTCACAACGACAGCCAGAGTTGCCAAAAGCAGTAGACGAGTATGGATCTAGTCACGCTCAAAATCCGCGCCATTCTAGACCCCAACCCGCCCACCGCCAACGGCAGAGGCCGCGCCGCTCGCCATGCACCTGCCGGCGCCGTCGCACAGCGTCGCAGCGCCGGCGGCCGTTGATGAGTGTGGATCTAGTCACAGGTATCGAACGCATGTGGGCTAGACCGACACCCACCGCCGGCCGCGGGCCTCCGCATCCCTCCGGAGCGGCAACGCCGCCCACCGCCACCCCCGGTCACGCATACCGGTGCGCGCGCTTGGCAACGCCGCCGCCTCCTCGCAAACTGGTTTTCCCCGAGAACAGGAGGAAGAGAAGGAGAAGGAGCCGATCTGGCCTCGCAATGGCGGCCCGAGGGGGCACCCGCTGCTTAGGTAATAACGCCGCCCGCCGCAACCAATTACCTTGGCCTTCGGGGTAGCGCCGTACGATCTCAGGATGTCGTCCTCGCTAGCACAATAGTCAAGGACGTTTCGGAGACTTCAATGGCTGCATCGGAAATAAACTCCTGGTGTCCGTCGACGCGGCGCCGCCGTGGCGGGTCGCCGCGCAACTTTCACCTTCAAAATATTTCCCTCGCACGTCATTTTAAACGCACCACGCTCCGAAGCGCTGTTGAACTGGCGTTCTGGAAACGCGAAAGGATACAATGAATCATCCGCGAGGGCGCTGTTGTAGACGACGAGGCTCGCGTTGGACGACGGCGTCAGGGGGACGGATGCCGCCTTTTTCCGGTTCTCGAACTCCGCACGTTCCATCTGATTCAGAGCGTCTACGGTGGGGTCGATGTCCAGGCTCTTGGAGCAACTGTACGCCATCCATGTTTCCGCCAATTCCTCCTCGTCTACCGAGTACACTACGCATAGCTCTGCACCTAAACAAGCACAAACCACCTATCAACTACGTGCACAGGACAATGCCACAATTATTACAATTAAGCCCACATTTTATTTCGTTGGCGCAACCATACTTTGTCAAATGTTAAAATGATTGACTGTGATTCGTTCCTTTTAGTCTACCAACATTTAATCCCGTGTTTTGATACATCGTATAAACACGAAATTAAATTTTAACATTTTGTAAAGCATTTTGCGTGAAAGCATCGAGTCATCCAGCGTATCACAGCATAGTCATCCAAATAACTTTCTTTTGGGTTAATGATGAAGCAAAATCTAATTCCCATTGGAGTCCTTCATACAATCCATTGCCATAAAAATTATCTTCCCAGAATTAGGAAAACATTAACGTAGATCTGGAGAAAAGCTGACCCCACAGTGCAACGCCCTCGACTATTATAAATCTCCTTTGTATCGAGTAATACGTTACTACTGAGATTTCTACATACACGGCTATTAAAGCTTTCACATCAAATGCTGTTTTGAGTCCAAAGCTAATTTATAACCCCCGCATTTTTTCGACATAAGTGATCCGCGACGGATCCAACGAGCTGCGATCAGGACGTGTGTCGCATCTCCGCACTGCTCTATTAACTTCCCTCCTAAGAGTACTCCTTTTAAAGGGGACATACGTATTTATTACTTATCTTAGAAACGCTCAAGAACCTACCTCGCAATGCTATACCGAATGAAGGGGGGGGGAGGTCATTTATATTCCCAATTAGCTAAATTTACGTTTTAACTTCTATTATGCACATTCAGAACCGAGCACACATACAAAATTTATTGCTTAGCGTTTCTACTCTACCCTCCGAAAATCTAAACGCGCAAGACAATGAACTCTAGAAAATAAATTCACACTTTCAGAGGTCAATGAGCACTTTAAAAGAAAATCCTCTGCCAACGTTAAAAGTCTATTTTGAACTCCATACAAGATAACTGAAAAACAGAAACCTAACTTAGCTGTGTCAGTGCAATATTTAAAAAAAATATTTCATCTTGTCGAAAGTTTCATCAAAGATTAGTTGTTTCAATTTCAATAAATTAGTAAGTGATGTTTATTTGCACAATCAAATGTAGAAATATTTATAAAATAAATTCACTTCTAACCATCAGCATTATTTTAACCTCTCGCCAGACTTTATTCCTTGTTAAAACTATAATTTCACGTACATTCAAACGTACGACGCCTTCAAGTCCAACAAATATAATTTGTTACAAAATGTTTCTTATAAAAAAATTTACTTGGTAGTTTCCATAATCGCCATTTTTATACACGTTAACGGCATAAAATTTAGGCTCTTGGCGCGCACTTCTTATTAACGCAAGTACAAAACTCCCAACTTACTCAAAATAATATGCAAGTATTTCATATTCTATGGTCGAACAACGAAAAACAGAATACCATGGCATCATACAAGAATCTCGATTCCCGCCACTTTTGTAACCGTGCACCACGTTCCAATAGCACTGGATTACCTACCACACATTACAAAACCTACAAAACCCACTTCGCCCCATACCTCAATATAAAGAAAATAATCTGCCATATTAATTATAAATTTGTTAATAATCCTAGATGAAAATAAAACCTAGGCCGGTGAAATTCTACTCCCAACTAACATTTCAGTTTGCCACAGTAAATTAACTAATTATGAACTTCCGACGAAATTTATACGAAAAACAGAATCCAGAATACAGTCTACTCACATTTGTGTAGGGCGGCATCAGTTAACGAAGCCCCCATATTAGAAAAATGCTCCTTCAAATCATCACGAGACACCATCTTGCCCGCGCTTCGCGCCACATAAAACCCCGCCAAACAACACAAAGGCAAGGGAGACTTTGACCTTGAACGTCTATTGGTTATGATCTGGCAAACTACTGAGACAATATATTGAAATTCAGCATTCTATTGCAATTCTTACCTGAAAATTAACGTTGAAAAGTTAGATACTCTTGAAGTCTCGTCCAAAATGCACTTAATATGATACTTCATGCACTACAATTTGCACAACAACCCGCCAAACCGGCAGCATAGCAAACGTGTTATCTCGAAACCACGCTAACGCAGCGCCTATGATCGTTGCGGTATTTCCTGAAACTACCCGAACAAATGGGGGAAGGGGAAGTTGAGAGACTGCAAGCGCAACCGAATTCCTTTAAATTATTTTAAACTTTTGTAAATGATCTTTTCGTTATGTTGCACTATTTCTCATAATTGATAAGTTTTATTAATAAATTTCAATTTTTTTCTTAAAGTTGATTAATTGTCTGAAATTTGTGGATCAGAAAACAGCATCGAACGTGAAGATGACTGATGAACGTAATTGCTAACAGATGGCGTTCGTATTCCTTATTCTTAGTTCTCGGAAAAAATCGGAATCGTTTCGAAATTGAGAACATTATTTTTTCCAATTCCTATTATTCTTTCTTTTTTAAATATGTTGCCGTCTTATAACTTATCATCATATTAAGTGTTAAGTTTTTCCAGTTTTCTGCACATTTAATTTGGAAAATTTCAACTATGTGTGGATTGCTATGTATTTTGGAGTTATTAGACCATCATTTCTAAATTATAAAATAAAATAGTAAAATATGAGCCCGCTATGAATTGCCTACGTCGCAACCTTTCCAAACCTTCAGTTTATCTTAAATTGATAATAAAACCGATTTAAAAATTAACCTCATCGAACTTTGTTTACAATCTTCGTATTGTTTCAATAAGTACCTATATTAGCCTTTGCGTATAAAATGGTTTGAAAATTGACCCGTACGATTGTTTTATTATTGTTTTGTTTTAAGTTTATACCGTTTCAAAAGCATTATTATGGGAAACGATAAGATTTCAATGTCCTTGCCCTTTTGAGTCAATCTGCCGAATAATGAAAGATGGTCGAGGAATGTGCAAATCATTGCAAATAAAAAACGTTCTGATGAAAGTTATAGGAGCATCATCAGCTCAATTGTTTAATAGGTATCTCCAAGCTTAGAAGAAATTTTTAATGCCATGATTTCTTCTTGTTCATTTTTTAAAATGTTTATTGTATTTACTGAATGTCAATTTTTTGCCAACCCTTTTAGTTAAACATGACAACAAAAATGTTTTCTTATTATTTTTGTTACTACTGTTTTAAAGATTCATATTTACATCAGTAACCCACTTCAAATTCAAAATAGTGTTTTTTTATTTCTATCCCTTTAAAGTACAAACCAAATTCTTTTTATTCAGAAATATTGAAAAATGTTTCAATTGACAATACTTATTACAGTAAATAAAAGGCCTGATTTTATTTCTTTTGTTTGTAAATGACTTGCCATCAATAATGGAAAACAACAAAACTGTACTTTTTGCAGATGACACTAATATAATATTCAAAGAAAGAACAACCAAAGCTTTACAAGACAAAGCCAATTCAGCCATTGACAAACTAATACAATGGATCCACCATAACAAACTAATCCTAAACAGAGACAAAACAATCACAATACCCTTCCACAACTCCCACTCAACACATTCACCAAGTTTAACATTAGAAGGAAACAGCATCACACAAACACAGAAAACAGAATTTCTCGGAATCACTATACATTCCAACCTCAAATGGAACTCACACCTAGAAGATATTAATTCAAAATTGAGCAAATTTAATTCTGCTCCCAGAATAATAATAAGAAACAGCACCATTGAGACAGCTTGAACCCTGTACTTTGCAAATGTGCACTCTATTCTCAAATACGGAATAATAATATGAGGCCAAGCACCAGAGGCTAAGCAAACATTCAAAATACAAAACAGATTAATTTGAACAATAACAAATACAAAAAGAACAGAGTCCTACAGACCTCAATTCCAAAAATTGAACATATTTCCACTGCCTTGTATATTCATTTATGAAGTTATCATGTTTGTAAAGAAAAATCTAGTAAACAACAACACACCTTACAAATTTAACTCAAGCTTATACCCCTATAACACAAGGCAAGCATGTAACCTTCATCAACGAATGTGCACAAGCACGTTATACCAAATGGGTACATTCTCTTACACAACTTCAAGAATAAACTCAAACACTTCCTCGGAGAAAAACTTTTTTATAGCATTCAGGACTACCTCAGTGCCTAATATGAGCAATGTGATTTCAGGTGCTGCAGTAGGACGAGGTGTAGAAATAGAAAAAAACAAGCAATAACCGGCCTCCTCCTCCTCACCATTTCAAGATTTAAACAAGGGATATATTAATACCGTTAAATTATATGCAGTTGTTACCATAATTGTTATCATGAACTGTTAATATTACTATTAGAATTGGCATTACTATTATTATTATTATTATTATTTTGTAAGTAATGTTATCTACTACTATTTTTATTATAAGTAGAAGAAGTAAAATCACTATTCCAAGTAAATGTTATTTTAAAAAAAATGAAACAGTACAAATTTTACAGGATTAAATTATTTTAAATTAAATTAAATTAAATTATGTCAAATGTTTCACTATTTTGCTTCTAAAAATAATTATCTACTTTATAATATCTTAATATATCTGTAATAAGTGTTGTAGTATAATCCCTAGGGCAATGACCCCATCTTGATCAGGTTCTTCTATCCAGTCTTTTGAGAAAATGTTGAGATGGCCCCTTGTTTTGCTTCTGGACAATAAATGTACTTTCATGTGCTGCACTCAAGAAGATACATGCAACTGTACTCCCTCCATATACATCATATTTGACTCGTCATACACAATTGTAATTGTATATGTGACTCAATAATAATAATAATAATAATAATAATAATAATAATAATAATAATAATAATAATAATAATAATAATAATAATAATAATGATGATGATGATGATGATGATGATGATGATGAGAATAATATATTATTATCATTATCATCATCATCATTATTATCATTAATATTATTAATATTGTTATTATTATTATTATTATTATTATTATTATTATTATTATTATTATTATTATTATTATTATTGTTATTACTATTACTATTATTATTATTATTATTATTATTATTATTATTATTATTATTATTATTAAACTTTTGTGTTTGTTAGTAATGGGAGGAGATGATTTGCTTACGTTGGGTTAAATAATTGTGCATGTTTTGAATATATAAGACATGACGAGGTTTGATTTGATTCCTTTAAACTTTTCCTAACTAGGTTGTTAAGAAACATTTGAACTTCATATAAGAAAATTTGAGGCAGTAAGAAGTTGTTTACATTTTTTTTATAAATTACTTTGTTGATGAGTACTTTGTTGATGAGTAATTGTATTGCAGTTAAGTTGTTTGTTTTCATATTATGTGCTTCTGCACAGTGATTGATGAAGGTTTTACACTTATCATGGTTGTGTAAGTATAAGCTTCATTATGTTTCTCTTCACAAACAGGACTTCTTATATGAATATACAAGGTAATGGAATTATGTTTTTAGAATGGGGGGTCTACAGAAATCTATTCTTTTAATAATTTTTTTTCTCCAGATGATTCTCTTTTGTATATTAGAGATTTGCTTGGCCCCAGATCATTATTTGAGGATTGAATAAACATTTCCAAAGTACACAGTTCGCACTGTTTTACTAAATTAATTTCTTGTTATTTTTATGAGCAAGTGGCTTGTATTTGGCATTTAAATTATTTTTTTTATTTTTTTTTATTTTCATTTTTTTAAAAAAAAGTTTTATTTATTTATTTATTTTTATTTTATTATTATTATTATTATTATTATTTTTTTTTTTTTTTTTTTGGTAAAGTAACATAACTATTTTCTTTCTCTATGATAGATATGATATAATCATCTTGTCGGCAATTTCTTGAATTCCATAAGATTCAAATTTTGACTACAACTGAATTCTACTATTGCCGAGCCTCTCAATTTAGAAATTAGTCGTTTTTTAAAAATGGCTTACTCAAGGGTGAGAATATATTTTCAACCAATATAGATATCTACAACTACAACACTCAAAATAAAAATCATTGATTAGCAGTGATGGGAAAAGTATGTAAAAAAGAAAATTGTGCTCGATTACAGTTACTTGTCAAATAATTTACTCAATTACAATTACAAATCTATTTTCCATATGAAATTAGTAAAATTACAATTACAAGAATAGGTAGAGATGTGTTGTTCCTGAACAAAATAGAACAAACAAACTAATCTTCACTCAGCATGCTGGGATGGAGCCATGGTGTGGCTGGAGCCGCAAAAATTCTCCGATATCATGGATGGGGGCTTCTCTTTCAGCATAGTTTGTGAACTAAATCAACTTACCCACTCAGTTACCAATGAACAATATAGTTTGTGAGCGAAAAGAGGAATTTTTTTTATTAAATATCCTTGATAACATGTGATGTAGTGATTACTACAAAGTAATGATTGTAATTTTATATCAAGGAGTAAATTGTGAGTAAAATGTTTATTCTGCTAAAAGTAACAATTACATGCTGAAATTATTAATTAAGTAATCATTACAAGTAATTTAATACTTTTATTCAATTACTCTTCAACACGGTCGATTAGGTGACAGTATCAACAGCTCACTACAGAAAATTCACATATAATACTTATACATTATTTTACAACATGCTGTCAGATGGCATTAAATGATTAAAGATTCATATTAGAGCCACAAGTTCATATTCACCACAAGTTTAAGTTCCAAGTAAAATGTTTTCTGTGGCGTAACTGTTTCTGTAGTATTTAAGATGGCATTAAAGCATTAAAGTGAGGAAAATAATGTTGATTTTAACTGTGATATTTAATTTAGTAGTTACACTTTGGAAAATTGGATTGTATAATTCTAAAAGACTAAACATGTTTGTAACAAGTATTGTTCCACAGCTTCTGGGTCAATGATCCCCATCTCAATCAGGTATTTTGTCTAGTTTCCCTGATCCTTAGAGTGAATGCTCAGATGACTCTTTGTTTTGCTATTGGTCATAAATGTAGCTTCACTATCTGTGTACATTTTCTTGAATTCTATGGGGATAAATATCTATACAAGGGGGTACAGAAAATGGAACACAATTATTTGAATATCTACACAATGTCTACATCAGAAAATTGTTCTCCATTTTCTCCCTTCAGTAAATCGATTCTTTCCCTAAGATCACTAGGGATAATAGCTGAAATCTGTAGCTGATTTGCTTTGCAAATACTTTTTATTACACTGGAACAAATATTTTCATATCAGATGTTGCCAAAAATGCTCATTGCTACCCATATTCATAATTTGACTAGTATGTAGCCTGTAAGTGCCAGGGATCCAAGCCAGGGATCCAGAGATCCAAGCTCAAGAAACTGTGCACAAATTACACTTTCCCCATAGTATGTCACACAATTTTAAACTTTTTGATGTTATATAAATAAAAAAGTAAAAAAATTAACTACTTACATTATTCAGTAATCTATTACTGCAAAGGAAGGTCAATGAAGATACCAACATATATTTATTGTTTGTTTCAATACCAGGAGAATTTCATTTACAAGGGTAAATAAGGCAATTTCATTTTATATTTTTTCCTGAAACCATGTAGTGAGTCAGTGATCCCAATAACAGTAACATTGACCACTGAATCATGATATTTGGTTGTTGCTTTTCTTTGTGATCAGGTTTAAATGACTGCAGTTTTGAATATCTTTAAGGAGAATCCATGTGTTAGTGATTGTATGAGCAGATTTGGTCTATGGTATGGTCCACATAGCTTTTGTTTTAGTTTTAGTTTTAGTTCTTTACATACTCATTATTAGACATTTGTTGGTCTTTTATTATTACTCTTTTCAACTCTGACTCAGTATTGCAGTAATAGTTTATTATTTGGTTAGAGCAAGAATGTTGTTTTGTGAAGATACAAAGTTGTTTTATCTTTCACAGGAATTTTTTATATTATTTGTTATCCATGCTTTGCTTTTCCATGTGGTCTTTGTTTTGTGGTATTGCAGGGGATGTGAGGTACTAAAGTAGTTTTATTGAATCAAAGAATGTGCTAAACATTAGAAATATTGGTCAGAAATTTCATGTATCACTGATTCATTTACAGTTTACAGTGAAATGAGTTTGTGTAAGTTATTTAGGTTGAATTTTCTAGTCTCCTTTATTGAGTTTGTTTTTAGTGAGGTGAGGCTTGTTTGATGGTTATTTGTGCACTATGTTTGTTTTGCCCTGTATGTGATGATTATGTAGTTTATGTGTTTTGTTTTGGTTAGGAGGATATTGTTGATTGCTGTGAAGATGCTCTTGGAGTATGTGCCCAATAGGTGCTTCTATTATTGAATCGAGATTATGAGTGCATACTAGTTTGATTAGTTTGTTTCTTTCATTTTCATGACTGGTACTCACTGTTGGTATGATATATCACCCCATGTTATGATATATCTATATAATGTGATACATGTTATGTTTATACCAATGTTTATCATAAAGTAATGGAGCACAATTTAACAATTTACCCAAGGTTATTTCTAAGTTCTTTAAGAATATTCGAAGATTTCTATCAGGTGCTTGTGCATACTTGGAAGGAAAATGCATTGTTTTAGAATTTCTATTACTGAGCTGTTTGAAATCATTTACTTCTTCAGAGTCATTGTTACCAACTAGGTATGGGCATGTGTGTCCATACAGAGGGCTGATGATGATGTGCCTGACTTTTGAACAGAAGTAACATAGATAGAAGCATGGGATTCGCATAATTTTTATTTAATTTTGTGTAGTCAGTGAACAAGTATGTAGAGTGCAGTTGTAAATTTTAAGCAGTATTTCCTTTTGCATCACTGAGAGTCATGAGTAGATCCCAGAAGTTCAGACATTTATTTTACCTGAAATACGCAAATAAGTGAAAAGGCCTTTATTTTTACTAAAATTGGCATGCAAAAAGGTATTTATTCTACCTAAAGTATGGGGTGCAAAAAGGCATGTAAGCAATGAAAAATCACTATTTAAAATGAATTATTGTAAACAAAATAATAATTAAATGATTCAAATTTTCTTTCTAACTCTAAAATTTTCAACAATACTTTCATGGAAGGAAACAATCTTTTCTATGTAATCTTCATTGCACATGACCACCTGGTGTGTTGGCTAAGAATTTATTTCACTAGCAATGCTGTCTTTACAAAATGCTATTGTAAACTTCGTTTTGAATCTTGGAATGGCATCAGTAAAAACACAAGTACAGTTTTTGTTCTTCACACTTATGTAATTGTCAGTCCTGAGAAAAGTCATTTCTTATATCATTTCATAGAGCTCTGTCCTCAAAAGAGATCAGAGGCCATATTAAAAGTTAAGGACGAACAAACCTGTCAGCATTAATGAAAGAAATTGAAAATCTTGACTGGTATCATCTTCCTTTCTCTTTTAGATTTTTAACGCTTTCTGGTCCTGGAGCTGCTTCCACAGCAAGACAAAACCTAACAGTGACTCTAAATTGTCCAGGCTTGCAGATTTCCAACAAGATCAAGATTTGAGATTGGTCACGAAAGATCAGGAGAAAAAACAAAAAAATAATGCCAGAAAGAAAGAAAAGGGCACAAATAGGCATTAAAAGCTAAAATACGCAAAAAAAGACAAAATGAAAATCTACCAACAGACTCCTGAAGTACATTAATTCCTATTGTTGAAAGTCAAAAAAATTGTGACAATAACGAAAAAGCATTTTACCAAACCTCCAGGCGACATTATCACTGCCGGGGGATGGAAGAGATGCATCCCTCCCAATATTTTTTGGTATAAGGAAAATATTGGAGGGGACTCGACAGTAATCTGTATCTCTCAACAGAATTGTCTCTCTCTCCCGCACCGTAATTTGGTGCTGGTTCTAGTGTTGCATTTGAGATGCAATGATGCACAATATTTGACATGAAATGAACCAACATGGAAAGCAATCTTCATTTTATAATTGTTTATTGAGATTTCCCCCCCAAGAAATGGTAAATTGAAGGAAAACGCCAATTTAGATCATGAAAGGAACATCATTTTGCTTTTGTAAAATAAAAAAATCTTTAAAAAATGTAGCCAATTGGTAAGATCTTTAATGATATATTGCAATTAGTGTATGTCAATAATTAGTACATCACTTTACATTTAGAGAAACTATTACAAAGAGGGAGAGAGAGAGATTTACTGTCAAAAAAACACCTAAAACAAAATATGGGAGAAGTACAATCTGTGATAGTTTTCTGAGCTGTGGAATCCCTCTTTTACTAAACATACTTGAATTATGAGTATTCAAGTATGTTTACTTATAAACATAATTTTGCCCCCTTTCGTAAAATTTACGCTTTTTTCAGTCTTTGCCACCTTTCTATTGGCACTTACTGGGGATGTATTTTAAATGTAGAGCAAACATTCTTTTGCTACTCAAATGTAAACTAGTGGTGTTACAGAATGGCACCAACTTTCTCATAGCAAATTTTTCTAATTTCCTTGGTGTGAACTGGCTTTAAGGTCTTGCTCCATTCTCTGCCCAGCTGCCATCTATCCCAAGTACATTTTTTTGATATTTTCTCAACTTTTTGGTTTCTTAATAGTAGCACCAAAATAATACTTCAAGAATATTAAAGAAGAGTAAAACCTCATCCTAAATAGTAATTTGCATTGAAAAATTTGAAGCCGTTTTTAAGAAAATTGCAATTAAGTATTACTGTAAATATAAAATCTTAAGCTCTTTTTCACAGGAATCTGTTGAGTTTTCAAAAAACTTCATTTAAAGTCATTTGAAGCACTTCCACTCACAAATGTATTTATTCATACAAATTGATGGAAATGTATGTATTAACAGCGTGAGAAACATTAAAAAAAATTACATTTGTATAATTTTTGAAAAAAAATAAAGAATACATCAAAGTGAACTTTACGTCACATGAAACAGTACAATTAGCACTATCCATTAGGAAAAATTCAAGAAAACATTTGAAGCCATTTTTGAGAAAATGAAGTTTGTGCGTTTCTGAAAATGTGTAATTTTGGTCTAATTTTTACAGAAAACTTTTAGTCATGTACTCATAAATTTAATAATGTGAAGAAATCGCAACTCATGTAAATATTACCGACATGAGAAACAAAAGAATTACATTTTTGTAATTTTTGAAAAAACAAAAGAATAGAACAATATGGCGTTTATGTCATCTGATAGGGTGCATTTGGTACTAACTCTACCAAATATTTAAAGAACAAAATTGGAACCGTTTCTGAGAAAATCTTGTTTTTGTAATTTTTTATTAATGCAAATATTTTAAGCTCTATTGCACGAAAAGTACTAAAATTTTCAAATATATCTACATGACCTTCATGAAAAAACTATTTATGAGCAACAAATTTCATTTGAAGCGAGACTGTCTTCAATTTTATAGTTGTAGGAAGACGCCGAACAAAATTCAAACTTTTGCAATTTTCGAAATTTTAGAGTTAACCGTGAAAATCGGACCTATGCCACATTTATAAGTGTATTTTACTTTATTCTTACAAGAAATTTCAAGAAAAAATTTGGAGCCCTTTTTGAGAAAATTTTGAAACTGTCCGGGGGGCTTGATATAAAGTACCCCCAAACTTTAAAGAATGTTTTTCAAAATCTCAAAGCTTGAACTAGAGCTAGATGGATAGGGGTTTCTTCAATTTGGAAAAGATCGTACGTGTAGTTCAGGCGCTAGCAGTTCAGTATTCACAGACGGACAAACAGACGGACGGACGTTTTGCTTTCAATTGATTTTTAGGCATCAAGAACCCACAAAACATGGATTCTGGCTACACCACGTGTTAGAGGATTTTTCTCTCTTAATTTAGCAACTATTTTTTATGCAATTTTTCGTCACCAGAGCCCGGCAATGAATTTTTTCCGTCGAAATTGCGCCGTTTTTCGCGCAGCATTACATAATTTTCCCTATACTACGTATATTACTCCGTAAATACGTATGTATACGAGAAAGTAAAAATGTTTATTGTGTTTGTTCTATTACCGGACACTTGAAACAAGCAATTAATGTTGTCAGTTTCACACTGCAAATAAAAAATATTTTGAATAATGAAACTGAAATAATCATATGAAATTGAGTAAGAAATGTTACTGTTAGACGAAACATAAATATCAAATACATAATAAACACACACCACTATTTATAAATACTAAATAGTAAAATTCAATATATTGATGATTCAATATATTGATGATTAATATATACTAATTATGTAGTTATACTATCGTCACCTGTCTTCTTACCAATACAATTAGGTTTATTAACAAGTACATTGAGAAAAAGTAAATTTTATTTTTTATTTATTTTATTTCAATAGTAAACCCATTAAACATTGTGCAACAAAAAAATTCATGGTTTTGTGGTCTTCAATAATTTTACAGTCATGGTATATTTTAATTTTTGCCAACAAATACACTCTTTGTAGGTGTCATTGTTAAGTTTGGATTTTGACAATTTCCAAAATAATGAGTTTTGCCTTCATAGTGTTGGTCCATGTTGATCTTGCATTTTCCCCAGAGCTTCTTCATATGTTCTCCATGGGTTTATTATTTCTGTACCAAGGAGTATATAATATTGTCTTGATGATTAACTATTCAAACTACCAAATAAACAATGTACATTTGAATATATTTTCTAGGTTGAATAGTCATACCTAAGACACCAAGCATTCATTGGATGATTTGCAATTAAGCATTAGCTCATGATAAATATCCATTCACCTTCTACATACTAGTTGTAGTGTAGGCCCTAAATATTAATGTTTGGTTTAGAGCTTTATTTTAACTTCCACGATGCATAGTGAACTGGATCAATTAACCAAACTAGTATCTACTGTTATTATAATGTAATTTAGGATCTGGTTCTTTTGTATCACTCTCTGCATTATATATCAACAAATGCACACAACCCACTTAGGAAGTTATGTTTGGTTATGAATTTGTAAATATCATAATATTGTTATCTTTTGATTTAATTTTCAGTATTTTAGTGTTAATTTTGAACAGGATAACTCCAAAGAATTGTCTTCAATTTTTATACTTTTGTGATGGATTTATTACTTCCTTAATCTTCTGACTTATTCAGAGCTTTAGGTGTGCCGTTATGTGGTTAAATTAAGTGTTTTCTGTAAATCTGTGCTGTTTTTTGATATCATGGTCAGTTTCATTATCCCATATCCTAATTAAGTTTGTGACATTCTTGACACTAATAAATTAATTTGCCTCTTACCTTTGTAGAGATAACTTCGCAGGTATCTTATACAATCCTGATGGAGTATTCTTTTACATGGTCCACACTTTATTGGCTGTTTGTTTATAGGTATTTTTTATAGAATGCATTTTATCAAGAAAGAGACTCAAAGATAGCTTTGAATTATAAACCAATAGGGTGAAGAGATTTGGAGAGATCACAAAAGAATTGATTAGATCAGGAAAACTTGAAGGAATAAAAAACCCAATAGGTATAGGTACTGGAAAACATGAACATGCAACATGCATCATCATGCAATATAAATTAAGATGATGAGGTTTATAATGGATTTATTGTTATGTCTAAAGAATGTTTCTTCCTTGAGGACTGAGATGTAAAATATTGATAGTCATTATGTATTATACTTGTGGTAGAAGGGTATGATGTTTCAGAATGAAGACAAAATTTCTTACTTGGGTGTGTTGTGTCATGTTTTTTATTATAATTTATATAATTACCAATAAAATTAATACATATTATTTTAAAACAAAAAATCAAATTTCTAGTTTTAAATTAAAATTATCAATTGGAATCACTCTCATGACATCCTGAAATGTGTGACTTATTGGTCCAGAAACAAGCAAGAAGTCACTCCACACTCACTCTCAGGAGGGAAAGAACAAAAACTGAGAAATGGGAGTTCTACACTTAGATGAAATTTTATATTGAAACAATTTTTCAGAATCATATAATAGTGTGAAAACAATAAAAGTTTTGATTGATTTAAAAAAAAACATAACTTTAATTTTAAATATAAGAAAAATTGTTTCAAAATTAAGTACCAAACTCCAAACAACAACCAAGAAAAAAAAAACAAGATTTTTACAGGTTTGTTGCTCAGATTTCTATTATTAATATATAGAAAGTAAACTAGTAAATATAAACCAGTAGCTTGTGGGGAAATGTTTGAATAAAATATGTTATTCAGTTAACAGGTAAAACAGTTTCTGACACACCTTGTTAAGTTTTACGAAATGCATCATAAGTTATGTTTCTATTATTTGCGTATGAAGTCTTGTGTACGAATAACAAATTTGTATCCTAACCTATCGTGTGTGATCTTCGAAGAAACCTAAGGATTGCGAGGAAGAACAGAAAAGCAAATGAAACGAAACCAGAAGAAGGAGAAGGCACTACGAGGGCTAACATTTCCTGGCAGAAGAGGAAAATATGAAGTAGGCTTGATTACGTCGAGTGCAGAGCCTCCTCAAGGCCGTTGGGTACCAGTTCCTCCCATTCGCCGCGGAATCTGCTCCGGGCCCCCCTCCGCCGCGCCGGGCGCCGGCCTGGCCTGGCCAGTCGAGTTGCGCGAGTGCAGGGAGTTCCGCTGCCGGCGCACGCAGGTGCACGCACGCTCCTCACGCCCTCGGCTCATCGCTGCACCGCCGCCGCCGCGCCGGTGAGTGTCTGCGCTCGCCCCTTTTTATTTATTTATTTATTTATTTATTTTACGTCAAAAAACAGTTCAAACTGCGTATGACGTGGTATGGGGAAAAGTGAATTGTGTGCACATTTTCAAAATTCTGTGATCCCTACACTAAGTCATATACTACTTAAATTTTGAAAACAGGAAAAAAAACAACCTCCCATGTAATAAAATCTATTCTCAAGGATAAATAAGCAATAAATTTTGGCTCTTATCCATGTTTTCCTTCTGAATAATACTTCCTGCCGCGACATGGAAACGATAATTTGAATAATTGTATTTCCCACTGAATTCTAGAAGACGTGCACAGAAAATGAAGTTACATTTATGTCCAGAAGCAAAACAAGGGGCCAACATTTGCTCAATTGCCCTTCTGTTCATCCATTGGCCATTTCGTGCTTTTGGGCACGTCATCGTTCCTTAAGTCTACTGCTGGATTGTTATATCCCAGGAGGCAGCCGTGGGCCTCCCCATCCGGATGGTGAGATCCGGCACCGGTCTATACGTCGGCTTGCGGAGTTTCCGGCTTCAAGTTACGTCCCCCAGCATATTTACATTAAGTATTTTTCTTTATATTCATATTAAGTATATACGATCGTCGGGGCATAAAACTCCGAGTATTCTGCTTCTAAAATAGCAGTTACAGTTTATTTGCATTAACCGTTATGTGATAATTCTGAGCTGCAGATAAGAATTTACTCGTATATTTATTTACACACAACGCAGATACCGATAAATCAAGACATCCTGGCTTTTGGCTGTTAGCACTAGTTATATGTACGTCAGCTGACAATACTTTCTTCTTAAAACGGAGGTGATTGCGTAGTTTGAAGCAATTTGTACGATGCCCTCCTACCTCCAATTTACACACTCCACTTCCACAGTTGGTCTCCTAAAATGCGTGGTAGTGTAGTGCAAGTAAGTGCATGTATGTAAGAGGAGAGGAGGGACAAGCATAAGGAAGGAAAGATGACGCGTGGTCCATGACACTTTTGTTAAGGTACGGCTCCAGCATTGGTCTGGTATTGATCGAAAAATTCCCGGAATTCGACTAGCTAATGTCGAAAATCCGTCACCGTCGGGACATATATCCTAGGAACTTCCAATCAGCGACGCCGCGGAGGTATCGCAGCTGGTCAACCTTCTTCAAAATGACGAATCTTCAGCGAGTATACTATTCTGCAATATACCTGTATTGACGGTGAAACCGGCAGGCTAAGGCTCTCACAGACCGGGACAAAACATCCGCAGCGGGTGCGGTGAGGAAAGTTCCGCAGCGACGAAATTTGCAGGTCCGTTCACACCGCAGCGCCAGTTGTGAGTCAGCGTTTCGTGACTGTTTGCCTCATCCGACAAAGAGTTTTTACACGGCATAACGTATTAGGAAGTTTATGCACCTTCGAATGTTAAAGCACTATCGATCTTCTGCATACACAAACGTTTCGCGCACTTGTGCACCTGCGCATGCGCAGAAGATCGAGATTGCATTCGTCTGTTGTCCGCTAGGGCGTGCAAAAACTTTATAATAACGTTAAAACACTATCTATCTTGTGCGCAGTTCAAGTTTCGCAAAACTTGTGCATCTGCGCATGCGCAGAAGATCGAGATTCCAGTCGATTTCTATTTACTACGCTACGCAAAAAGTGCCTACTATTCATGCAGGCACCGGGAGCGGTCGTTCTGTGCATCTATTGATGTCACTGCGGCACCTCTGACCGGGAGGTCCTAGGTTCGAGCCCTGACGGCGGCAGGATTTTCGACACTAGCCTTTCAGCTAGGTCGAATTCAGTCGCTGTCTGGAGGAGAATTCTAGCGGCCGGCTGCTTTGATCGGTAGTTTTCCGTGGTTTCTCCGATCAACACCAGGCGAGTGCCGGAGCAGTACCCTACCAAACGGGCCACGGACCGCGCGCGATATTTCCTTCCTCTTCCTTGTCATATCCTCTCCCCTTACACACTCACACACACACACTAACATGCACTACACTACCACATATTCCGGGAGACCGGTCAGGAGCTTAGAGCTTGTCCCGGCTGGGGCGGTGCCCTGCTGCTGGGAGAGTCTCGGTTAGGGGGAAACCCCACTAGCCGACTGTTGGTCGGCGTCGGATCTCGTCATCCAGCGGGGGAAGATCACCACCATCTCCCGAGGGAAAAATATGCACTACACTTACGGGACTAATGACCTAAGCTGTTGACGCGCCCGAAATCACCAACCAACCGAATCATGCAGGAGATAGAAAATCCGACGTTATTCGTAGTACGTTTTCTGAGCACATGCGGTTCGGTGCTTTTTACCTTCTTCATCTACGATTTTCCATCAAAATATCTTTAGGAAACCAAGGAAATTGGTCCGTGCAAGTAAACTATAAAGGAAAACGTATGGAGCATTTCATTCCTTGACGCCGTAATTTCGAAAAGTCGAGAAACGCTTTTATATTTACTTTATGAGTAGTTACTGTTTTGATTAACTTTTGAATCATATCACAGACGACTTAAGAAAATCTGATACTTAACACTCGTGAAGTTATCTCTCTTGAAGAACGACTTGCTATTATACTAATGTTTAAAAATAAAGTATTTCAATAATGGGGATTATAATTTCATTAAAAATCACACACACACGCACGCGCGCACACTCACACAGCACTCAGTCTATTGATACAATTCATTACTAAAATGTTAAATATCTAAAACAAAGCGTGAATTTATAAAGTTCTTATTTTCGCTCAATTTAAAATGAGTTAAATGACTGAACACGATTAAAAATATATTTTTTTCCTATGTTCAGTCGTGCCAGATTCACTGGCGAGTTGAAAATGTTTCACATCTGACGAGTCTTTAGATGATATACACTGCGGAACTCGAGAGGTAGCGGAAAAAACGTGTCCGATCATGAAACAAAATCCGCCGCCTATTATACTTGGATTTATTTAGAGCTATACTTAACGTCAATCAGCTGTTACGATGTCATCCAATCGGGAGGTTGAACGTCACCCTAGTGACGTCATTGTAGTGTCGTGTAAGCTCCCTATTGTATGACACCGTCACAGCTGATTTACGTCAAGTGCAGCTCTAAATAAATCGAAGTACTTGTATAAGCGCTGCAATTCCGCCGCCGCGGCGCTCCCCTGCCGCTGCCACCGGTCTGAACGTGCTCCGAAGCCTCCACGTGACGCGAAACTCGTGCCGTGGATAAGTCACACCGGTTGCCATGGACTGGCTCGCGCATAGTTTCGAGAGAAAGAGGCGCGAGAGAGCGCTGACCGATAAAGTCGAGGCGAAATCAGAACCTCTGCTAGAAACTAGTCTGACACCGAGGAATTCAGATGTAAGGAATTCAGGATACAGCATGAGTGAAAAGTCACTAGTGATTATCTGTGAACTACATTTTCATTGACGTTCTGAGATATTAGTATTCTGAACTGCGAGTGGAATTATTCAATGCGTCATAATAATAATAATAATAATAATAATAATAATAATAATAATAATAATGATAATAATAATAATCATTATGAAGAGTTCTTAACGACCATAAATGAGTACTTGAAAGCAGGTTAACGGGGCTTGGTCAGAAAAATTTACACTAGTTGTTTGCCAATGTTTCGGAAACTTTTATTTCCATCCTCAGGGCTTGCAACATCGAGAACAACTCAACCCATTCACTGCACCATCCTCCATCTCCGGCACCTCACATGTAATGAGGGACACAACATCACCCTCACCACACCAACACACAGCATGACTGATACTAGCATCAGTCTCCTGTCATCATCTTCCTAGTATCAGTCATGCTGTGTGTTGGTGTGGTGAGGGTGATGTTGTGTCCCTCATTACATGTGAGGTGCCGGAGATGGAGGATGGTGCAGTGAATGGGTTGAGTTGTTCTCGATGTTGCAAGCCCTGAGGATGGAAATAAAAGTTTCCGAAACGTTGGCAAATAACTAGTGTAAATTTTTCTGACCAAGCCCCGTTAACCTGCTTTCAATAATAATAATAATAATAATAATAATAATAATAATAATAATAATAATAATAATAATAATAATAATAATAATTTTAAAATCCTGTAAATTATTTCGATGTATTTCAGAATATCGAATGGAATTTGATTAATTTGTGGTTTCACTACCAAACATATCGAAAGAAAAAGATCGACAATTGAAAAAACAAAAAAGTACTATTGCCTTCCTCGAATGAGACAATTCGCGCTTCGCTCTAGGATGACGTCTGCTTAACGAGCCGCGCGGATGGCCCCTGCTGGCCACTCGGCTCAACAAGACGTAAGCAGCAACGGCGGGGGGGGGGAGATTTCGTCCGTCCTCGAGAGTTTGATGTCCCGTGCTGGTAAAGTAGTAATTTGCCCTTATCAAGGACCCAATATATATGACGAGCTTGTGCAGTAAAAATAAGCCACTCCAGCCACACCAAGACACCCGATATTCGTAAATGCTAATATCTCAATTTTGTTTCACTGTGTGAATTAACTTCTTAATGTAATGTCTTGTTCAAACTTATGAAAGGCTTGGGGCAATAACAACACGAGACACACTTCGACGAAAACCAAGATACAAATATTTGTGAATAGCAGGAAGCTTGGAAACCCTTCTTATGTAGGGACCTCATTAACGATTTTCATTCTGAAAAGTTCGAATTAAGGAAATTTGAGAATACAACGTTCCCAACAATATTCTTAAGATTTATCAAGCGAATATGGACTTTCATTCGTCAATTCGACGATTCATCACTCCCTGGAATTTTCAATGTCCCCTCTAGAGAAAAAAAGTTCAATTCACACCCTGGCCGTTTAGCTTGTAATTAGTTTCTCAACCTAATAATTCTTTGAAATCACGTATTATATCGAAACTTGTGAGTTGGCACTTTTGCATTGTGCTGATTGGCCTAATGTTGAATGGACTGTCCTCACCCGAAAGACAAATTGAATCGCGTGGTTCAATTCAAACATGTTTAGGCTTCGAGTGTGGTACTTGTGCCCACGGTAATAATACCAGTTGGGAAAGTTAAATGAACTAACTGAACATTTGTCTAAATTTATATCGCAGATGATTTAACCAGGAAGTTCCCTAGGACCAGAGGTAAATGTAAATAAGTTTCTCAAAGTGTCTTGAGAAGTGCTTCAAGAGTTTCAGTCAGTTTGTCTTTATATGAGAAAATCCTCACCATGAAACTGAGTGTACGGGAAACTCAGTGTCTAAAACGAAGTGTAAAATTATTGCAATGTCATGCTTATTTGCTAAGAAGTTGATAAGATAGTTGACAAGTTGATTACAACTTTTTGATAGGATATACATTTTTGTGATGAGTGTTTAACGCTGGAAGTGGAGAGTGTTGGAAATAGGAAAGCATCACACAAATTGTTTTAAACTACGAAATGTCTGTTTTAAGAAGAACTTATTGTCAGCTGATGTATAACAAGTGCTAAAATCCAGGATGTTTTGATTTATCGGTATCTGTACGTGTTGATTTAACGTATCTGTGCGTTGTAAATGTGTAAATAAACATACAAGTAGATTCTTATTTGCAGCTCAGAGTTATCACGAAACAGTTGATGCGAATAAAGTGCAACGGCTATTTTAGAAGCAGGATACTCGGAGTTTATGTCCCGGCAATCATACGTTAGAATCTGAATATAAAAAAAATATTTGGAACTATCAGTTAGGTGGCCAAATAACATGTTTGTAAATGAATATAATAATTCTGAGCAAGCATACATATCCAATGCAAATATTGGTGTTTTTGCCACTCAAATTCAAATTGAATCGTGTGGTGGAATCCTTACTTTCTGGTTTCAAGTAGCCTACATAACTTATTACGACTGGGGAGTTCTTAGATTTCTAGTATTCTTGTTAACGATCTTTAATGTTGAGGGATGGAAGCGAAAAAATTTCAAGGCTCGGTCAACAAAATCAAAACACACTTGTATAATCGAAAATTAATTAAATTGGGTGTTAAGGCAGTTAAAGAGTGCACAGATAGATTGGTTGTCCAATAGGACTGCTAATTTGTTGCCTTTGGTAAATCAAACCCTGAACTTATCAACAATTGGTAAATATTGAGTATTCATTTGCAGCACTCTTTCTTACAAATATGACACAATTATTAGAACTAGTGGAGCTTAACAGCACATTCTTTCTCGCACTATTTATAACTTTTTGCAATCTTCGAAGATTCAGAGTTCCACGAAAATGAAATCTGCCCCATTTTTAAGTGCTCATTGCTCTATCCCAGGAAAAAAAATAAAGAACAAAATTGGTACCGTTTTCGAGAAAAACATTATAAAAAACGTTTACTTCAAACAAAAACTATGCAAAAAGTACTCGTTTAAAAAAAATTACATGACCTTTATTTGAAGAACTAGTATTTTAGCATAGTTTAAAATATTTTTTACAGAAAGATGATATATTTTAACAGAAATAGCATTGTTTTATTTTATAATAAACAAAAAACACGAGGGTTTTGCAAGTTTACGTTTTTAATTTCGACGCAAAATATTCAAAATATTGGCTCTGATAAGTTTTTTACGATGCACATGCATCAATCATTAAAAACAGGACAAATACCTGCACTAATTACAAATTTTTAACCACAAACGTTTGAAAATTAAGAACGCAAAATATAGCATCCTCATTCATTGTCAGGCGCTAGCCTTGTTCACACACATTTATCAACACCTTACCCCATAGTGGTTTCTCTTTAGAAAATTAAAAAGCTGATGTAGGTATGAGACGCACTCCAATATTGTCTTTTGCAACCAAAAACACCACACGAATCCATTTCAGGTATAAAACAATTCGAGGACAAATTAAATATACCATACTGTATTATTCTTCTAACATTTCACACCCAAACCACTTTAATCATTATACTCAATCTTTGAAATTTGATATTCAATCGCCATGCTCACATATTTTGTCTCTTTGATATCGTCACATAAAACTTAGTTTATCCAAAAGTTTTGCAATGGTAACATACTTCTAACACCCACATTTCACCTGCCATATCTTAAGTGCACGTACGCAAATGCACATTTTCGTTAATATTTACAACATTTTAAAAGGCAAATATTTAGAAAACATTTGAATTAAAGCGATGGTATTCTTTTAGTTTCTGTACAATATGTATTTTGTATATTGAGGCTGATAAAAAAAATCCTCCATATTTCAGTATATTTATTTTTGGGTCCCAAATATCTTGATCCAAATCAGGCTTTCAAAATATCGTCGAGAATTGAAATTTTTTCCAAAATGCCGATTTTCGAAAAACATGCAGCAGTTTTTGAGAAAATGTGGTTCGAAAGTTTTCGAAAATATGCCTTTTTAATACATTAATATTAAAAAGTTAAGGATTTTTGAAAAATCATCATTATAAATACTTCGAAGCTTCTGTGTTAACAAACATATTAAACAATGAAATACATCTACATTTTGTAATGTATTTTGTATGTAAATTTTAACGTGTCAGACATTTAAAACATTTCTGTAATTTTTGAAAATCAAAAGAATACATCAAAAGGACCATGTTTCCCGGGAAAAATTCAGCACTATCCATACAAGAAGTTTAAATGAAAATTGTGGAACAGTTTTTGAGGAAATATTGTTTTAAAATTATCCGTATTACTCAAAATGGCATGAAAACTTAACATTTTCGAAAAAAGTACATGAAATTAATTAAAGACTAATTGTAAACAACACATTTCATTTGATAAAAAAAATAAGTCATAGATAATATAGTAGTTGCATGAGGGATGCAAAATGTTTGAAACTTTTCCCAATTTCGGAAATTCAGAGTTAACAGTGAAAGTAGGTTCTATTCCTTCTTTACAAAAGTATTTCATCTATTAAAGATGAAAATAAAAAAAACAAACTAAAGGTGTTACAACAGCACAAACGTTCTCGCATTATGGAGATTGGCTATGTAATATTGTGGTACGTAATATACAGTGCTCATTCCCTAGAGAACGTGATATCCAGCGTCTACCAACACGTCCAGTTTGAGAGGAGGATGCGAGTCTCTCGTCTACTGGGGTAATGCTCCAGGCGGGACCAGCTCTAAGCCTCCAACTGGTATCTCGACTTTGTGGACGTGAAAGGCTTCTAAATAGAAGAATGTGTACGTATGTGTGTGTGTGTGTATGTGTGTGTGTAAGAGGAGAGGTGGGGGCAATGATAAAGAAGAAATGATGGCGCGCGAGCCGTGGCCCGTATGTTAGACTTCTGCCCCGGTATTTGCATGGTAATAATCAGAGAAACCATAGAAAACTACTGATCAAAGGCTACTTGCATGTTCTACCAGACAACATCATCTGGAGATAACCAAAATATCAACAACTTTGATGTTTTAGAAAACAACGAGAGCATCAGCATGGGTTTGATTCGCGCAGCGCTGACGACGGGCGCCATATTGTCGCTGTTGGGGGCGCTGGCTGTTGGCGGCCTGTGGCACTACCTCTCGCAACCCGTCCCCCGGCCCTCCCTGCCCGCACAGCACTGGGGCCCCGGCGCCGCCAAGCCCGACAACCCGGCCGTCGTGCCCTTCAAGATCAGCGCGACCGCCGCCCAGCTGCAGGACCTGCGCCACCGCCTGCAGACGCTGCCGGCGCTCACGCCGCCCCTGGAGGCCGCCAACTTCCGCTACGGCTTCAACTCGCACTACCTGCAGCAGGTGGTGAGCTTCTGGCGGGACGAGTACAAGTGGGCGGAGCGCGAGGCCTTCCTCAACGCGCTGCCGCAGTTCAAGACGCAGGTGGGCGGGCTGCAGCTGCACTTCATCCACGTGAAGCCGAAACAAGTGCCGGCGGGCGCGCGCGTGCTGCCGCTGCTGCTGCTGCACGGCTGGCCGGGCTCCGTGCGCGAGTTCTACGAGCTGATCCCGCTGCTGACGGCGGCGCGGCCCGGCGCGGGCTTCGTGTTCGAGGTGGTGGCGCCGTCGCTGCCGGGCTACGGCTTCTCGGAGGGCGCGGCCAAGCAGGGCCTGGGCCCCGCGCAGATGGGCGCGCTCTTCCGGGCGCTGATGGAGCGCCTGGGCCACAAGCAGTTCTACGTCCACGGCGGCGACTGGGGCCACGCCATTGGCTCCGCCATGGCCACGCTCTACCCGGACAGGTGAGCTATCACAGAGACAGAACACTAGAGCGCAGACGGGCACCTAGACCACAAGGAGTTCTACGTCTACGGCGGCGACTGGGGCCACGCCATTGGCTCCGCCATGGCCACGCTCTACCCGGACAGGTGAGCTATCACAGAGACAGAACACTAGAGCGCAGACGGGCACCTGGACCACAAGGAGTTCTACGTCTACGGCGGCGACTGGGGCCACGCCATTGGCTCCGCCATGGCCACGCTCTACCCGGACAGGTGAGCTATCACAGACCCAGAACACTAGAGCGCAGATGGGCACCTGCTCTCTCAATTTGAATCAGTGAAAAGCCACTGATTGACAGTGACTATGCACTGATTGTGGTAGTTAAAATCCGACCACCGACAATCAGTGAACTGAACTGAATGAATCAGTGAAAATCGGGACCACTTTTTGAATCAGTGAAACATCACTGCTTGAATCAGTGAAACTACACTGCTTGAATCATTGAAATATTGCATTGCTATCCCAGCAGTGGCGGCTCGCGCTTAGGTTGCACAACCCCCAGAAAATGAAAAAGATCTCGTATCTTAGGAATATACATTTTCCTTTTAAAACATTCATTATTGAAGATATTGCAGCAATAGCGATGTATATGAAATCATTTTGAAACGAAAGGGCGTCCAAATGGCGCTCTCTCCGGTGTCTGGTGCCTTGTCAGGAATTGCACCACGCTCTTGGTTCTATTAATGAAGTTATTGTTTTTACTCCTTAGTCCTTCGATTTAACACGGGGAAGATAGAGCTTTTTGGTTGGGCAACCACACAGCTGGCGCGTTGCGTAGATACTGCCTTTTTAAGTGAGATAGGTGAATACAGTCTTTATTTAAACCAATGAAAAACATACAACAGAAGAAAACCATGTTCAGGAACTTTTCAAAACTCACTACGGAGAAAAATTGGCCTGCAGTTAACACTTTATTTTATGTACATATTATTGACATTTTGGTGACAATACAACAAATTATGAAAAGAAAGTTGGGAAGAAAGTAGTGAAAGAATTATAATCCTCTTATAATTTAAATGTGTATAAATACATTTCAATGGATTTTTATGTGAATTTTACAATAAAAATAGAGAACATTAAATGTCAAAATTTTTAAAGTAAAAATACAAATAAACATTTGATATTATTACAAGTATTTGGCAAGTTTTAGGGCAACTTAATCAGCTTCCTCTGCTAATTATAATTTTCATAATTAAAATCGGCAGCATTGCCAAGCTTAAAATTGGAAATGTTAACAGCACTGCATGCCTTTGTTTATATGTATACACATGTATATATACACATATATATGTGTATAAAGAAAACAAAGACTATTGTGTGTCGTTTCCTAAAAATTTGAATCTGCCATGCTACTGAACAAATGACTGATACCTGACACCGCAATGGAGGCACCTGGCCACTGATTTCAAAGACAGGAATACAATTGATGAATGATGGCATGTGTCAAGAAGAGCAAGTTCTAAGCTATTAATTCACATGAGGTAAAAACTTTAAATGGCTTACCAGATGAACTCCAAAACACAAATCTTCACAAGGAGCTAATTACAACACAAATAT
>BLKR01005816.1:0-71685 GCA_011170035.1 Teleogryllus occipitalis
GAGCATTACACAACTTTCTCTATACTACGTATATTACTCCGTATGTATGTGGGTATACGAGAAAGTAAAAAGTTACGTAATTCTACGGAGGAAATCGGCTAATTTTCGACACAAAAAACTGTAATTTCCGGGCCCTGGTGTCAAAAAAAAAGTGGATAAATTCAGTTGATAAATATAGAATAAAATCCCTTTAGCATGTGGTGTAGCCAGAAGCCAGGTTTGGTGGGTAGTAAATACAAAAAAAAAAAAAGATTAATGGTAAAACGTATTTTCTTCTGTGAACAATGCTAGCGGCTAAACTGTTCAGGCAATTTTCTCCAAAGTTGATATTCCGCAAGCGGTCTGACTGATGTCGAGCCCTCCTGAATTTCAAATCAATATTTTATTTTTGGATGGTACTCTACAAGAAGCCCCTGAAACATTTTCAAAAATTAAAAAAATGGCATGAACTTTTCTGGTTAACTTTTATTGCCGGATAGCGTAATGGACGCTATAAGACGATGGCGGAGATGATTTTCGTTCATATATTTAATTTTTCCAAAAATGCAACAAAACAATTGTTTTCCGGCGTTTTCCTACAACTTAAGTATTGAAGATAGTTTGTTTTCTTAATGAAATGTGTTCATCAAAAACAGATCTTCAAATATTCCTTTCAAATAATCAGTCCTTTAAAAAAGATCACGTACAATTGTTTAAAAATATAAGTACTTTAGATAATTTTACAATTTTTGAAATAGCAAATTTGAATTTCCCCCGCTTCGCTTGACGAGCTGTCATTCTGAATTTCTTTTGAATTCTGATGATTGTCAGGACGGACAAGGCGCTATTACGACGCTGTATTTTTTATTTAATGTCAAAAACAGTTAAAAATTGTGAGTAATGTACTGTAGGGAGAAATGTATTCTGTGAACGTTTTCTTAAATTTTGGTATCCCCGTGGCCTAACTCACATACAAGACGAATTCTGAGTACAGAAAGAAACTAGCGTTTATTCTTCAAATCGCACGAGCGTTTGCTCTTTGAGTTGCATTGATTTAATTGAAATTATCTCAATGAGGTTTTCTCTCTTAATAATAGTATTTAAATATAACATGAAAGAAAAACAGAAAATACCGGAATTTTGAAGGAACATTTATTACAAAAATTTGATATTTTGTTGTTATAATATTCAACCATGGATATTTGAGATGTGTTTCCGAGAAGTTCATTGTTGGCGACATAAATGGGAAAGATATAACATACGGCGGCTTTGGCCGGTATTACACTATAAAAGTTATATGACATATCTTTGATAAAGAACTTTGTGTCAGTCTTTGAACTTTGATGAGAAAACTTTGACAAAGAAATTTGATGAGCGTATTACATTTCGTCCAAATTTTATGTAGGTTTGCTCGCGATTTACAATCAATTGCGCACAAATAGTTGTGCTTTGCTACTTTATGTTTTATTATAACTAATCTATGTTTAATGCTAATGTAGTAAAAGGTAAATAAGAAAACGTTTGAGGGTGAGGCTTTAGAACAACGCCATGGTGAGGTTATGGGTCGCACATTGTGAAGCATTAATTAAAGACCTTCGAAATGAAGAATTATTTGAGGATGGATGAGGAAACATTCAATTTTCTTTGTCGTTCTTCCTTCTTTCGAAATTCAGTCCTCTGATAGGAAAGTTTAAAAAAATTATCTTCCTGAACTGGGCATTTTCCAAACACCATATTTTCCACTTCCCGGGAAAATGTGTCCTACAAACGTTAATTCGTTTGGTTTTACTTTTGTAGTTCAGATGGACAGTATTATATAAACATTCTAATTACTCGCACTCAGCAATTATGACTTTGGTTGAAGCAATACCCCTATATCGGACGCCATGTTACCAAATATGATAAAACTTGGAAGCCGGAGACTACATTTTATCCAAGAAATTTTATAAAAGATTGGCTATTGCACTGTCATATTTCTTTTATAAAACACCTTTGACAAAAATCTTTTACAGTGTAATACCGGCCTTTATTTACTTCACGTTATTTACCGTTATTTACTTCTGAGGTTGATGCTCTCTTCAGCTGCCTGTCCCAGTTGGGACTCTACAGCCAGGTGTTAGTGGTGTGGGATTTTTCTTCTCCTAGTTTGGCCTCCACTCCCCTGTACTGAGACGGGGATTGGTAAATTAGGAAAAATAACATAGGGGTTAATACATTTTATGTTGGACAGGTTATTTTATTAGGCCTTTAATGGGGGATGGAAAAAAGGATTTAATGTTTTTATTGATTTTTACTTTCTCGCACTTAAGAAGAAAAGGTATTGTAATCGTGCATCAGAATACGGCGAATTTTCGGCAGAAAAACCGTCCCATCCTAGTAACGAAAAAGTGAATAAATTTATTTGCTAAATTTAGGGGGAAATCCTTTAACGCGTTTAGTAGCCAGAATTCATGCTTTGTGGATCGTTGTTACCGAAAAATTGAATAACGGCGAAACGTTTGTCTATCAGTCTTCCATCTGCGAACAACGCTAGGGGTTAAATTGTTCAACCGATTTTGTCCAAAATTGATAATACCCAATCGATCTTGTTGATATCACGGTCCCATTAATTCGAAACCGACATTTTAATTTTGGGAGGTACTTTACAAAAGCCCCAGAGATATTTTCAAAATGTTCTCAAAAGCGGCGTCATCGGTTTTTATTATTTTTTCCATAATCTCAAGAACGTTTAAGAGAATGATTTGATGAATTGATGAATGAAATGATGATGATGAATTTTTAGATCTCATGTTGGCGTCTGTCTGTCCGTCTGTAGTTAACACAAGCATCTAAACGCTGCACGTTCTTTTTTAGTCAAATCTGTGATACATGAAAGTTTAAAATCATCTTCGTGAGGAACAAAAGTTACGAGAGTTTCTGTGGCATAGCAGGTAAGCGCACTGATGAAGAAGCTTAGGCACGTAAGATCGAATCTCATCCACGGCGAATTATTTTTGCGGGTAGAAACAATTTTGCGGTTAATTGTATAGTTATAATCATTAGTATCCATTATAAATATCACATAAAGTATGTGTTTTGAGGCGCCACTATTTATTTTAGTGTGTTAATGTCTTTAAGAATCACGTATAAATATGCCCCTATTGCGATTCTGGCTTCAGAACGTCTGCACGCGCGCCTGTGTTGAGCTCTAGCGTTATCGCAACTTTCATTTGTGACGTAATTCAACCTTGGCCGTAGTCGCCGAAAGATAAGACCGGGAACGACGTCCACAGAGTGTTCTAAAGACGACGGCTTCTGGTTGAAAATATTTCTTAGTAAAAGGAGCTATGTAGTTGCGTGGGTTTTATGCGGTTGCATTATTTTTGTGAATTTGATATCTTTGACACATGTAGAACATTTCTCTAATAAAAAATCTAAGTGCAATGAATATCACGTAACTATTCTTAACGTAATAAGTGTGCTTGGACAGCGTTTTGAGAAATACCGGTGATAGCTCAGTGCGGTCGAGCCAGACCTACAGACTACAGGGATCCGAGTTCAAATCCCAGTAACTCTGGAATATTTTTACCTCCACGTGTAAAGAGTTACGTAATGCCGTAGGAGGAAGTGTCGAAATTTTCACAGAAAACACGTTTTGTAAGTAGCTAGTTCGAGAAAAGTGGATTGTTGGAATTGTTCTTTTATTTTCTATACACAAGGCTGTCAAACGCTTGTTTTTTGAACCCGAAAAAGTGATTTTCCAAAACCCCTCTTTGAGAATCCGTCTTCGTGTGAGTAATTCTAGAGCCTAAAGTAAACACGATTTTCACCAAAATGGATATTCCTTGAACGATCTGGCTAATATTACGAATCTTCGAATTTGAAACGAATCTTTTAATTTTGAAGATAATTTACACCAAACCCCATCATATATACATAATTTTCTCAAAAAGAGCTCCAATTTTTCTGTAAATCTATTCCTCGAAGCACAAGATGTTTAAAGGTGGCGTACGTTCAATTTTGGGCGAACGATCTGAATTTTCGAAAATTGCAAACAAATGCCTATTAACATTATCGAAAACAAATACTAACGCTAGAGATTTTTGTTTCATGAAATCTTTTTTTAAAAATAGATATTAAATTAATGTAAATTAAACACTCCACTCTCTCCTAGTAATGATCCACTCTTCACTAGTAATGATTGCTGCTATTGGGTCTAACCGCTTCATTATTCTTTGGAGGACTACTGTTTTTTAAAATTTTTTTCTAACAGTTTTATCTCAAAAGTACTGGATGAGAACAGTTGATATCTGGAGTTGAAGGGATGGTGTTAGCTCCTATTGTAGGCCTGATTCCTTGTGATTCCAGTGAAAAATCAGTAACTGCACTGAAACAGTAGAAGCTCCCGTCAATTGATAATCATAAGTGAATCACCATGTACTGGGTAGCGAGGAGAACGAGGAAATTTATATAAATTGTCACCTGCTCTTTCTTTCTCAGATAAACACTTGGAGAGTTTATCAACATCAAATCGGAATTTTAGCGCCTTTGATGTAATATTAAACATAAAAAACTCCCTTCCAGTTGTCTGCGTGTTAATTTTTAGTGTATCAAAATAGCCCCGACACCCGTATTACATTAGTCTCTTAAGTTGTATCATATTAGCCCCACAAATTTGAGGCTTTATATATCATGACACGATTAATATTATTGCATTATTTTAACGCAGAAAAGAATATTAATTCTTTCTTAATGATAACCTATTTTCAAAAATATCGTATCATAAAAAATAACGAAGTAACGTCAAAAGATTTATATCACGGCGGTAAAGTTTTTGACTGGAAAAATTAGGCATTTTAGTTTTGATTTTTTTCCTCCCAAATATTCTTACATTCTGAGTGTTTGCTATATGGTCATTATAATAGAATATATTTCCTATCATTTGTCATTTTCTTGTTAATTTTGGACATAAATCAATAACAACTATTAAAGTGTAATATATTAACCCCAATTTTCTACTGTATAATATTAGCCCCGACTGATCTTTATAACATTGCCGAAAAAATGAACGCTAGACATTTTTGTTTAATGAAATCTCTTTTTAAAAATAGATCTTGTATTAAGATAAATTGAACACCCTGTTTTTTTTTTAACTGCAAATGCTTCACTTTCTTTTCGCATCGGTAAGGAGGTAACCTGGTGGTGAAGGGGAACCGTGTCAGGTGAGTTAACTTTAAAGACCCGAGTTCGAATCCCGACGAATGGAAAATATTTTCTGCTGCAGTAGGTCTTTTCTTTTTGTTTCTTTTTTGCAGGTCCACATAGTCCGTATTGAATATTGCATAGCAATTACGAATAATACGTGAAAATATATGCTGTAGAGGCAACACTTGTTTTGAACATAAAACACATTCTAAATAGTATGTATAGTAAGAAAAACTTTATTTAAGTGAGTAAACTTAGATCATTCACTTTGATTCTCCAAATTAAAACTTGACGTAACTGAGAACAGTGTCGTCATAAGAGTTATTATGATACATATATCCTTTATTTTTAAAATCTTAGGCCCCGAAACGCGCCTCAAATTAATTATTAATATAATAGCAATAGCTATTTATATATAATATAATTTCATAATTATTTCCAAAGAACCGGAACGCCGTTCCGTCGCGTACTAACAGAAATCAAGCCTTTTATATACAGGATATTCGGGGAAGAAATGTCGAATCTTCGAAAAATAGCTGTTAAGACAATTTTAAGCTTATTTTGTCTAATAAACTACACGGATATTCCAAATGGCTAAGCCGCAATAAACATTCAAAAGTCAGTTTGGATATATGTTTTCTAGGCAACTATTTGCGTTGTAGAAGCATATAAACACTTCATTAATATCTAAATTGTTTATGATTAACAAAATAAATGAATACATTTGATCGGAAAGAAAAATTAACCTAGAAATAAAAAAGCACCCAATTTTCACAGTTTGACTGCTTTTTCATTTCTCGGTTAATTTTTTTCTGAACTAATATATTAATTTATATTGTTAATAATAAACCTGTTACATGTTTCTGGTCTTTTTACATGATTCTAGAATGCAAAGTTTTGCGTAGAAATCATATTTTCAAACCAACATTTGCGTGTTTATTGCAGCTCAGCCATTCAAAATATTTATGTTGTTTATTAGACAAAGTATGATTAAAATTGTTTAAACAGCTTTTTTCAAACTTTCGACGTTTCCTTCCCCGATACTCTGTATATCCATGCTTCTTTAAAACCAAAAACAATAATTTGCGTACTGCAAACTAATTAATTAAACCCATGGCAGTAGAACTGTTAACGTAAGTACTGTCACACATCTTTCGCAGGATAAGGAGTAAAATTTAAAGAAAAATTATAGTTCACATGAATTTTGACAAATTGCGTCTTACTTTCTACGATATTCAAATGGTAACATTATATTACAATATTCAATTGGTTAACAATTTCGGCTAAAGAATCTTGTTTGATAATTCTCCAATTTCGTATTGTAATAAGATATCTTATGATACTCATGTCGTAAATAACTATTTGACAACTATTATGTTTAGTGTACGTGTCTAGCAGGTTTTGTATTATTCTGAGAAACTGGATCATACGAATCACGTTTACTACGTTATTCACACAGGAGCACATGAACCTCAAAAAAGTATTTAATAATATAATCCTTGCTGATGAATCAACGTTTTATTGCTGATTTTAATTTTGAAAATTTTCATTAGTTTGGATGTTTAAATATAGGTATCACATGTAATTACATGTCTGTTAAACACGATAGCAATATATGAAGCAAGAAACATTGTTTTTCATTTGATCATTCGACTTTATCAATCACTCAAAATTACTTTAATTTTCTCTGCTTATCAGTATTTTAATCTCAGATCTTCGATGAAGACATGAATCAAATAACATCGTAGATATTTGAGTGTTTTAAAAATAATAAAGTGAATAAATGCTTATATTTATTGAATTGGTTTTACAATAACCTGTAAAAACATGGGTTTTCTGTTGGTTTTGGGGATGTTGAAAACATTCAAATAGTAAAGGCAATGTTAAGCTGGTGACCTTTAACATTGTTTATTTGATATTTTTTCTTAGGGATAGTTTATAATGGTTAAACGTTTTCAAAGAGTGCACATTAGATACCTCGAATGGCCCGTTTCCGTTTAATAAACCGCTACGTTCTCCCTGTACAGACGGTCGTGCAAAATTCAAGGTTTTGATAGATTCGTAGAATGGCGGCCAACAAACCACCTTCGAACTCTGACGATACTGAAATGTAGTCTGTGTTGGGAAGGTCATATCACTTGCCCACCAAGTTCGTTCTATGTATTTTCACTGGGAAATGCTAGAGCATTGATATTTACTAAACTGTAAACAAAAGCTAAATCTCCTTGAATTGTTATAACATCTGTTTTGCTTTCTTTTAGTAATATCAACTCGTTTTACCAAATATGTGAGTTTGTTATATTTTTACACGCTACAATAATTTAATTTTACAAGTATTTATTTTCAAGCATTTAGGAATTCATGAAATTTCATTGAAACGTTCGCCAATCTAAAAACCTTTTAAGTGTATATTAAATATATTATTGTTGTTTAAAAATATGTATTAACAATGCGTAAATTTAGCACATAAAGCTCTGATTTGAATATTATACAATGAAATCATCAAATTAACAGTTTTAGAAAGGAATGATAAATTGAATTGAAAATATTAACTTAAAGTTTATATACGTTTCTTTAGAAATTTCTATACTTGTGTAAATATTGTGATGTGTGATTCTACTCATGTGATCTTTCAAAACACAAAATTGAATATTTCTGTATTTGAAAACCTTAACACTACATTCATCCAATCCACTGCAGTTTATAGCAAACAGCTAAGCAATATGTTTCCCTATTTTTTGTAATGGTAATGGTTAAACAAGAGGAACAAATAGTTTCTGACTCTCGGTGTTAACAGGGGACTTAAAAAAAATTAATAATACAGTTATTCGGTTGCTCAACATCCCTTTGATAGAAAAACAGAAACAATTGTTTGGGCTTAATGCACCTTGAAAATTTTTTTTTTTTTTTAATCTATTTCTTTCATATTTGATAAATATATCGACTTGCAAATTGTAGGACTTAAAAGAGAATATAAAAACCAAATAAAAGTTATGCTCATACTCACCGTAAAAATACGAATTTAGCATAATTAAATTGGCCACAGAATTTGTTTACAAGCAAGTGAATTTTAAGCGTATTAGGTATGCAAAAGTGCGGCATTGGAGAACTGTTTTTTCAGTATGCCCATTCTGCTAGCGCGAATGAATTAAGCGCAAACAAATGGGGTCTACTAAGATGTTAAATTCTTATAAACAATTACATATATCTCGAGAACGAGATATAATAGCACCGAACGGATTCCGGAATTTTGCATCACATTTAAACGCCATTCAGATTAGACAATAAAAAATTTGCAACAATTGAAAATGTATAAACAATTTCCAAATTTTGCAAATCTAAAGTGGGGAGAGTCTCCCGATGTCCCAGAACCAAAAACAGCGAATTAACAATTTTGCAACAATTTATAATTTTATAAATAAATTCGAAATATGCGTTAGAACGGCCGGGAAGGCTCCGCAAATTGTGCCTGAAATGAATATCTCAAAATAGCAGTTTGTCAGGAGTTACAAATCGATTACTAAAAGTTAGAATAATTGTTGCTAAAGTGATAAATATTTACTGGTCTATAGAAAATCATTCTGGACGGAAAACCCGGCTTAGAAATATTTTTTTTGTCGTGGCGTACGCGCAGGCAAAATATCTCCTTCGGCAGGGAAATATGACGATATTTCCGTCTCGTACGTAAACGAACTTGCCCCCTCCCCCTGAGACAGCGTTCTTTCTGCCCCTTGGGATGTTGCGCCAATCACAGACAAGTGCGGTTCTACCTGCTAGCGATTGGTCAACGCGTCTCTCCCCCTGCCCTCCCCAGGCCGAGGGGTGTCCAAGTTTGTCGGCGCTGTGTGGAAGATAGAATTTTGAACGACATTTTTTCTGAGAAGTACATGTGTAACTAGCATGTGCAAGAACAACAAACGCAACAGCCTACGACAAATTCTCTAGCGGAAAGAAATTTATATGCAAATGGAACCGGAGAATTGCTCGATGTATAAATTGCATTTCTGTGTAACATACGTAACTTTGGGTGAGCAAACCTCCAGAGAATTGGCATTTTACCTTACGCTCATAAAACAAACTTATCAACGGAAATGCGTGAACATTTCATCATACAAAACAGAATATACTGTCGCGAACTGTCGTGGCTTGTTAAGTCGTAAAATGAAAAACTCTCCACGACGGGTCCGGAAACGTCAGAAATACCGAGTACAGATGCATCAAGATATGCAAATGCGGCGTACGCAGAAAGTTCCTGACGGTTGACAGACTCCCCCGAGACTCCGTGCGCCTGCCGCCGGCGGGAGATAGCGAAAATGTTTTCACATTCGGATGATCTACGCTGTGTAGATCGCGCGAAACTTCATGCAGAACGTAATTTATGTCCTCGAAAATAAGTGCAGCAAGCCTCTCTATATCGATTTCTGTTCGGGTGAAATACTCCCCTTCGAGAATTACGCATATAAATCATGGAGTGGCCTCGATTTCGAGCACAATACCGAAACGCTCTCCTGGAAACGTGGGCAGCGAGGGGTAGGGAAAGGACACAGAGCGAGGCGAGTTAGGGGGGGATGGGGGTGGAAGGAGGAGGGAAAACGGGTAGACAGACAGGGAGACAGGTGGGGAGCGTGGCGGGATGCGAGACGGGGGTGGAGAGTGGTCAGCGGAGCGAGGAGCGAGCAGCGTGGCGGGGAGAGGAGGAGGGAGGTGAGCGGGGTGCTGAAGGCGGACGGGGAATGGATAGGGTTTCGGTGGGGAGTGGCTAAAGAGCGGGGCGGTTACGGCGGAGAGCGCGGACGGGTGCGCGGTGGGAGGCGTGACGTGGAGCGTGGAGAGGAGCGTGGAGAGGGGGAGGGAGGCTCCTCTGGGGTGAGGAGAGCGGAGGGGAGAGCGGAGGGGAGAGTGGAGGGGAGAGTGGAGGGGAGAGGCGGGGAGTGCGGCGGGGATCGCGGCGGGGAGCGTGGTGGGGAGCGTGGTGGGGAGCGTGGCGGGGAGCGTGGCGGGAAGCGTGGTGGGGAGCGCGTTGGGGAGCGCGGTGGGGAGCGCGGCGCGGAGCGTGGCGGGGAGCGTGGCGGGTGGAGGGTGTGGCGGTGAGCGGGACGGGGTGAGGCCAGGGAGCGGAGCAGGGGGTGGGGCAGGGTTCGAGATGCGAGATCTGTTGGGCGCGGCAGGGGCGTGCGTTAGTGGGCCAGAGGGGGTCGGACTTTGCCGAAGTGGTGACGGAAATGTTTCGTACGGGTTGACCAATAGTTCCGTATTTGTTGGACGCAAGGAGACAGTGAACTAGACAGCCGTTGCGGTGGATGAGGTTAGACGTAAAGAAAGAAAAACAGAAGTAAAGAGAGAGTAGAAAATTGTTAAAAGAAAGCCTCGTCAAATAGTGTGACCGAAGAATCTGAATCATTTGCTCACTCTCCAGTTGTACAAGGGTTCATGCTTTCTAATACATGTGTGTTCTTTCGTGCTCTTACGAGTAACAGGTATTCTATCTATAATGTTTCGTGAAATTAAGATTATTATTGAAGGGTGAAGTCGTCATTGCTTACTAATGTTTCAGACTGTATTTCGTGACCTTCAATGCTGAAATATAGACCAAGGAAATACCCAAGAACATTCTGATTAGTATTTCGGTTGTGAAGTAGCCAACCATTGGATACTCAAAACCTTGTATCTCGGCAAAACTCTGAGTTGTTCAGATATAATCTCTCCATTGGTGCAGAATATTGAAATATAATGCACTTTAGTTATAAAAAATTTCTCGAATCAATAAAAAATATGTAGTATTTTGAACGAAACTTTAAAAAATGAGTTTATTTCAAGTGAAGTGGGTATTATTTTAAAAGTTTTGGTGTGTAGCTCTTTTGACTAGTGGTTACATTTTAGTCCAGAAGAGCGACATTCAGATTGTTAGCTGTAATAGAAGACGAAGAGAGAATTTCGTGAAAGTATACAGTGAAGCAGAAAATGTTGGAGTATTAATAGACAAAGTTAAGGTCAAGAGAAGTTGGACAATTGGAGCGGAAGTGGAGAGAGAAGAACAGTACTTAAAAAACGAAGAGAAGCGATACAAAGAGAACAGTCAAGAATGAAGAGTTGGAAATGCGAGAAAGACAGAAAGGAGGAAGAGGTAGAATAGGCGGAGAAGAGAGCTAGACATTGCAAAATGAGAATTAACTGAAGAATGAAATAGAAACCCTGAGGAAAGAGGCCAAGAAATAAGGAAAATACCAAAATAATCAGAAGAGAGGCTTATCGTACAGGGAAGAAAAGAAACATTGGAAAGAGTAACATTGGGAGAGAACAAAGGAAGGACTAATGTATAGGCTGAAGTGAGCCCAAAGGAATCTGAGAACAAGACTAGCCAGGGATTTTCGAGCATTCAGCTCGTAACGAACGACAAGAGAGCATACTGCGCAGAGAGCTGCAGAGGCGGCTAATGAGAAAATAAACGCGGCAAAGAAGGCGGGGAAGCATTGATCGCTGGTCCGGGGCCCGGGGCGTTGCGTAGCGAGCGAAAACTCCTCGGCCGCTTCGGGGCTTCGCTTTTCGCGGTGCTGACTCGGGGCTTTTGTTTCATATCGCATGCGCCCGAGACCGGTCCTCGTGATATGTGGCTCCATTTCTTCCCCGCCTCGCGTCCCCCGCCCGCCGCGCCCGCCCGCGTGATGAGATGAAACGGCGCGCGGCCGTCGGGGAGGAATGCGAGGGTGGAGGCGCGAGAGGAACAGAATTGCCTGGATCCCGTCTGAAAGATTTTTCGACACTAGCTTTTCAGCTAGGTCGAATTCAGTCGCTGTGTGGAGGAGAATTCTAGCGGCCGGCTGCTCTGATCGGTAGTTTTCCGTGGTTTCTCCGATCAACACCAGGCGAATGCCGGAGCAGTACCCTAACAAACGGACCACCGACAGCGCGCTATCTTTCCTTCCTCTCCCCTTACACAAACTTACACTAACACGCACTACACTACCACATATTCCGGGAGGTCGGTCGGGAGCTTAGAGCTTGTCCCGGCTGGGGCGGTGCCCCGGTGGTGGGAGAGTCCTGGTTAGGGGGAAACCCCACTAGCCGATGGTAGGTCGGCGCCGGATCTCGCCATCCAGCGGGGGCAGATCACCGCCATTTCCCGAAAAAGCATGCACTATCCTAACGGGACTAATGACCAAAGCAGTTGACACGCCCGGAAACACGAAAAAATCAATCCATCAACCGTCTGAAAGCGCACGCGGGTGGGTTCGTCTCAGTGTGTTGGTCAGATTGCTCGCCGTGAGCGGCTGGGTTCTGCGTTCATGTCCCGGTCGATTCATGTGGCATTTGTGTTCAAAATATTCGCGAAAGGTTTTATGGGTGTTATCCCATTCTCTTTCTCTCTCATTCCCATTCCAATGTCCATCAAATCATCCATCCATTTCGGATGAACCACAAGGCTTAGGTCACTACTAAAAGAAACTGGCGGCTAAAGAACGGTGAATAAATTGTGATCGAAAAAACCGCTAGTGAATTTTAAAATGTGGAAAAATAAAGAAAACGTTGACACAAGAAAGATTTCTCATTATCATCTGAAGAAGACACTTTTTAAACAAATGAGTTTGGTGTTTGATACGGATAAATAATGGTACTATTCCGCACAATTTTTCAGATAACACGCCGTCATGTGAAATATTTTTACACTATCAGCAATTTTAAAAACATAGACCAAGTCAAAATAAAGAGCCATGCCAATGTATTTTTTACATTAAATTTGTTGCCGAAATTAATGTGGATTTTTTATGTTATATTATGTTAAACACACCAACTACGGCAGGAATCAAGTGAATCAACCGCGGACGAACAGAGACTACCAGGGACCAACGCAAATAAATAGAACAAACGATACTAAAGAAAGCGCAAAGACATAAAAGGGAACGAGAGTGGACAAAAGAGGACAAGAAAGGACAAAAATAACGAGCAAGCAACAATGCAAACAACCATCGATGATTGGCAGAGGACAACAGGAGGCGAGCAGAAACGAATCAGAATGCAGTGATGGCGTATGCGGATGAGCAGGGGTACACACGACAAACAACTCCAAAGGTAGCTCAGAGCATCCACAGTTATTAATGCAGTGTGTCCGATCCGACTGGGAGGTCCTGGGGTTCAAGTCCCGACGGTGGCAGGATTTTCGACACTAGTTTGTCAGCTATCTGGAATTCACCCGCTGTCTGGAGGACAATTCTCGCAGCTGGCTACTCTGATCGGTAGTTTTCCGTAGTTTCTCCCATCAACACCAAGCGAATACCAGAACAGTAACTTAATGGCCCACGTACCGCGCGCGATCTTGTCTTCATTTTCTTTGTTCTAGCTTGAGCCCTTACTTGCTTACACCTACATTTACGTGCACCACACTATCACGCATGCCGAGAGTCTAGTCGGGAGCTCAGAGTTTGCACCAGCTGGGATGATGCCTTTCAGGTGGGAGATACCTGGTTAGGAAAAATCCCCGGTAGCAGACAAAGATCTGCGCTGAATCCAAAGGGGGAAGATCTCCGCTGCCTCCCGCGATAAAAACATGCACTACACTTACGGAACTAATAACCTTAGCAGTTGACGCGCTCGTAATCTCTTATCAATCAGACCAGGAGCGGTAGCTCAGTGCATCAACTGATGTCACTGCAGCACCTCTGACCGGGAGGTCCTAGGTTCGAGTCCTGACGGCGGCAGGATTTCCGACACTAACTTTTCAGCTAGGTCGAATTCAGTCGCTGTCTGGAGGAGAATTCTAGCGGCCGGCTGCTCTGATCAGTAATTTTCCGTGGTTTCTCCGCTCAACAGGCCAATGCCGGAGCAGTACCCTAACAAACGGGCCACGGACTGCGCGCGATCTGTCCTTCCTCTTCCTTGTCTTATCCTTTCTCCTTACACACACACACTAACATACACTACACTACCACATATTCCGGGAGACCAGACAGCTTAGAGCTAGTCCCGGTTGGGGCGGTGGCCCACTGGTGGGAGAGTCCTGGTTAGGGGGAAACCCCACAAGCCGACGGTAGGTCGGCGTCGGATCTCGCCATCCAGCGGGGGGAAGATCACCGCCATCTCCCGAGAAAAAAACATGCACTACACTAACGGGACTAAAGCAGTTGACGTGCCCGGAAACACGAAAAGTCAATCAGTCAATCTAATCAATCAATCAACCAGACAAACTAGAAGGAACGGCGACGAACAGAAGGCTGTGAGTACGACCGAACACGCGCGAGAACGGAACGCAGTGCGCTCCGAGGCGCAGACTTCCAGACGGGCTGAAACCTACGGCGAACGCACGGACAGCTGGCGCAGATGAAGAGCAGCCCGCGGGCGGCGTTTCTCTCTCTCTCTCTCTCTTGCTCCCTCTTCGGGCGGGAGTGCGCGCGGGGGCGGCCAGATTAAAAGAGATGAGGTGACTAACCTTTCTACACAATTGGTTTAGTATCTCCATTTGCATAAACCATGCTCGCTCATATAGCCGTGGCATTACCCGCGCTCTGGCGGGGGTGGAGGGCGGCCGCCGCTAAGCCCCGCTGCTTTATGTTCTTTCCGCCGCACCGCTGCGCTTCGGCCGCCGACACCGATGCACAGTGGGCCCGAAGGGACGAAAACCGCACGCAACCAATGGCATCTCTTTTACTAATTTCAAATGCGCGCGAGGTGTCTCAGAGAATCAACTGATGTGTCTGCGGTGCCTCTGACGGGAAGGTTGTACGTTCGAGTCCGACGGTGGCACAAATTTCGGCAGCTTGTCAGCTAGGTCGAATTGAGTCGCTGTCTGTAGGACAATTCCAGCGGCCGGCTGCTCTGATCAGTATTTTTCCGTGTTTTTTCGGATCAATACCAGATGAATGCTGGAGTAGTATCCTAACAAACGGGCTACGGATCGCGCGATCTTTCCTTCTTCTTCCTACCCTCACACACACACACACTAACATGCACTACACTACCCCACATGCCGGGAGAATGGTCGGGGAATTTGAACTTGTCCCGGCTGGGTCGGTGCCCCGCTGGTGGGAGATAAGTTTTTGGAAAACCTAGCTAGTCCATTGTAGATTGCCGCCAGATGTCTTCATCCAGCAGGTAAAAATCACTGTCACCTCCCGATGAAAAACCATGCATTACACGTACGAGATTAATGTAAGGATGTGGTTGACCTCAGTGGTAGGCGCGCCCGGAATTACACAATCAATCAATCCAATGCGCGCGGCAAGTAAAAAGAAAACCATGCATTAATTAATTGCTGTTTACCGTCAACTGCTAGGTCTATTAGTCTCGTAAGTGTAGTGCATGTTTTATCGCGGAGATGATGGTAATCTTCCCCAGATGGATGGTTAAATTCAGCGCCGAACTACACGTTGGGTTGCGGGCTTTTCTTTAACCAGGTATCGGGGCGAATATTGCGGATGATCCGTGACCTTTTTGCTAGGGTACTCCGTCATTCGCCTGGTGTTGGACGGAGAAACCCACGGACAACTACCAATAGGAACAGCCGGCCGCTAGAATTCTCCTCCAGACAGCGACTGAATCCGACCTAGTTATATTGCTAGTGTCGAAAAACCCTGATACCTGGGCACAAAGAAATAGTTTCGATTTTGACTGAAAAATGCCAAGATTTGAGTGCGTTTTGCCTATTTTCAAACTTCGAGTAAAACTGAAATCTCAAATCAAGTGCTGCTTACAACATGGCTGACGTCATGCGACAGAATGTTACTAGGGAAAGTTTCACCATTGAATTTTTCTACTCACAAGTTGAGTTATGGAACAGCAACATTTTACTTTCTCGTCCTTATTTCCTTAGAAGAGAAAGTATTCAGCGTTGGCCGGAAAACGGAATTTTCAGTAGGAAAACTCTTATTGCTTGGTCCTAATAACGAAGAAGTGGATAAATCTTACTATACGTTTACTCTCACTTTTACTCTCACTACTCAAACTCTAAAGAAGGGTTCAAGATATACATACACGCTCTATAGTAAATTACTTCCTCTAACACGTGTAGTAAAAATCCATGTTTTGTGGGTCGTTCATACCGAAAAATCGATTGACAGCAAACCGTATGTCCGTCTTTCCGTTTATCTGTCTGTGAACAACTCTAGCGTCAAAAGCAATAGTCATCAAAGCTTTGAGACTTGTTCCATAAAATCTTTATCAGAACTTATCCAAGAAGCTGAAATTTCCAGGTATTCAAAAGACTGGGAAGTGCAAGGTATTGGGAACATCCCATATTTGGCGCAATGTATTGTAGAGGCACCCACAATCATTAGAGCTGCTTCTTAGCAGGCTGCTTGCAATCTGGAGGATATTTTACGTTTTATTAACATTTAAAAGTTGTGAGTAAGAGGAATAATTTATTATTATTAATAACATTATTATTATTAATTATACCCCCTAGCAATCATTTACACTGCATCCATTTTTGAGGAATAGTGATGCAAATGTCAGACGGAAACTCGATAACTAGAATTTTTTGACACCTGGGAATATTCGTAGTGACTTTTGTTTTACATCTGTAAACATTTGTATTAATTTATGGTAAACATTTTGCCAATGATTTCTTTTTCGGCTTCTGTCTCACTTTCAGCTATTGGATGATATTCAATTAAAATCTTCTTCCCGACCTCCTGTACTGATTCCCGATCTGTTGCATGATGTATGAATTGAATATTAGGTCTGGGACTATTAAACTGCAAATGTACAAATGGGTAAAAAGCAAAGCAACGCGGAAAAAACAATTAGTAATATTATGTATTCTTTGATAACACAATTTACTTGATAAATGGAATTTGCTTCATTGCTCTTCACTTTCGATTATCATATATGTGTTATTTCAGATACGAAATTTGCCTGTTATTCCTTGGTTCTCTTCTCATTTGATTCTTTTTCGGACTACAATCTTCTTCCGCCATTTTCTTGCAAAATTCTTTGTTTGAACTGGAAACTAATATGTAATTAAAGTAACAGGTACAGTAACAGGTATTATGTAAATAATAATATGTTCCGTACATAATAATGTCATATTAGTTTTTTTTACTTTAAAGCAAGTTACGTTTAGTGTTGGTTACCCGTAATGTCTCTTTTTAAATATGCACGTTTCAACTGTAATTTTACATTAAATGACTCCTAAAATATGTTTATTCTATATCTAAATAAAATTAACGCAAGGGATTTCAATTTATGAGTAAGTGGTTTGTTGATTTGGGCATTTTATATATTCTATTTGTTGATTTGGGCATTTGATATATTCTATTTTATCCGAGAATCTATGTTATATAATCGCAAGCACGACATATCACATTGATACATTTATAAAATATTTGCTTTTTTTCGACGTTGTCCGCTGTCCACTGTCCACTGTCCATGCGGACACAGCTAACGAGGTTTGCGAAGTCTGCAGGCCACCATGCGGAAGGGAGAGCGAGTGCTCGGAAATCTTTTGTTTCGCTCTTCGTTCTTTTTAGGGCGACGCTTGACGCTCTAGCGATGGCGAACGAATTCAGCGATAACACAGAAACCGTCTGAGGTAGACTAACATAAATGATTTATTACGAAAGAATTAACACTATTCAAAACATCATTCCTGGGATATATCTGTAAGTTTAAAAAATCTGGAGTGCATACAATTAAAGTATATTTTTTACAGTTGTGTGATTGGGTACATCTTTGTCATCACTTGGAGAAATATACAACTAAATTAAAATAAGTAATTATGTGGATAGCGTGACTAACTATACATGAGATGTGCTGTGTACGCGTCACATACAAAATGAGTGCGACATTGCTGTCGAACGTAATCTTGCGATTCGGGTAGCGGGCGTCAGGGCGTTGCTGCATTCATGCTGCGTCCGTGCTACCTAATCAGCCGTGTCGTCGATCCGGCCTCCCATTGGCTGGCGGCGTCGTTATATACGGCAGCCTGCCCTAGCAAAGGTTGTCACTTTCTACGCAGTCACCCCCTACTGCATCATACATCCTGTACAAGATTTCACGGCAACATGAAGACCAAATTATGTCTTCTTATCTTATGTGCCCGTCCTAAGGCGGACCCATGTATCTTATATATTGTGTACAATAAACCCATATTACTTTGCGGACTTCCTTTCATTTCGTAAGGACACATCAAGATGAATAGATGGTCACGCCATTTCATTTCACACTTGAACAGTTGTTATATTTTTTTAATTTACCAATAAATACAACTATAGTATTGTATTGAAACGAATTTTCAACACATAGGAACTCCCGACTATTTATTCAACGAAATAGTTTCATCTCAAATCACTCTTTCTCAGTCAAATTAAACAACTATATTTCCCCCCCCCTCAATAATCTTTGCTGGAGTCCCTCAAGGGTTCCCAATTTCTCGCTCTTTCTTCAACACATTCACTTCAGATATACCCATTCGAGACAAACCCAACAGCACTTTATACTGACGACACAGCGATCTATGTAGTGAACTCACAGCTCTCCTCCGCCATACGTCACTTGCAAGACGAACTGAATATTTTTCAGAATTGGGCATCTTCATGGAGACAATCTAAACCCATCGAAATGCGAAGCTAAAATATTCACTCTTCGGCGCATCAACAATCCCACCCTCATATATATTAATAATCAAAACGTTCCTTGCATCCTCCAAATAAACCTATAAAATATCTAGGTGTGCTCCTTGACACCAGACTACCTTGGAAAGAGCATATTTTAAATTAATGTAATAAAGCACAGGTCGCACTTTTTAAATTATATCCTTCGTCAGCTCTTAAAACAGATCTCTCCCTATTACTGTACAAAACTCCCATTCGTCACATAATTACATATGCATGTCCGATCTGGGAAGGAGCTGCACATTTGGTACGTAAAACTCTCCAAACATTACAAAATAAATTCCTTTGCACTGCCGTAAAAGCGCCTTGATTCGTGTCAAACAGAAGAGTTTGATTATATTGATATAAACACGATTGATGATTGTATCAGTCACCAATCAATTTTGTTTCTTTCCTTACCATCTTGCTACTTCCATATTCAATATAGGAAAAGCCATATAACCAACAGCAAAGAATCAACTCAAGATTCCCCAAGGATAAATTTCAACCGCTCTAAAGAGAAATGCATAACTTCACAAACTTACATTTTACTTTCTTTTCTTCCTGTAAATATCTTATTCTCCCATACATTCTCGCATACAAAACTATTAATCATTGAGGTCTCCAGTGGGAGTATCCTCGCTCTCCTGTTTGTAACAGTACTAAGCTTGCTAAGTTGTAGTTCATATTCAATCTTGTAAACTGCTTACTTCGCTTTATAAGAAAATAAAATTAATAAAAAAAATTCAACGCTGGCCAACACTCGACTACATTGCTGAGGCAAGAGTATTGCGTCTTTTTGTACCAAACGTTGCCCGTTTTATCGAAGAATACCTCTTTCAAAGTTAATTCTCAAGATTAGGCAATCAATTCGCTCTAATGTTTTCAGAAACTTACAAACTTATCCAGAAAAATGCATTACCAAACGTGTTAAGTAATTCGTAATAAGTCATTAAGGGAGGCAGAATGTTCTTGTTCTTGCTTCCAGAAATATACTGCAAAGATCTTCGCCAATAAAAAAAAATCATTAGAAACGTGTTCAGCACTGTATTAGACAATGAATAGATACTGAATATTTCTAGAATATGTAAATCTCCCTCATTTCATTAGAGTTAGAGACTTAATACTGAACGTCATGAAACTATCTTTTTTCTACAGTTGTATAAAAAGGCGAATTCTGCGCATTGCTATCCGCAGATGCAGGTGGTCATTGTCAATAATCATTAAAAATATGGCTGTAAAGACAACTGTCTTTTTACCGAAAAAAGTATTTCACGCATATTAGTGAAAACAAGAACTTCATGTATGGAAATATAAGAGAGTTGACAGGCTTTAGTAACGCTTACGCATTCATGGCCCTCAGCTATTCTCCGAGATATCAACACCTTGTTCTAATAAAACTTTCTTTTAATTAGTATAATTTTTACACATTTGTAGAAAAAATCTTTAGTTTAACGTAACTTATAGATTAGCGTTAAATTTCTTATGTCTGTGAAATTGCAAATTCAGATTTTCCACGCTTCGCTTGATAAACTGTACGTTCCCAAAACAATGGCAATGCCATTTTACAATTCGAAATTCTTAGAATCCGTTGAACTTACTGAGAAGTTTTTGAGCTCAATATTACAGTTGTTAAGGCCCTAGAGCGCTTTGTTTTGGAGTTATACAACTACATAGACTTCAACAAAACTGTTCAAATGTTGCTGGTAAATTTAAAATGAATAATTTAGATGATATTTTCAACAAAACCATAATATCTTGAAAGTTACTGTACAATTCGTCAAGTCTCCCAAGAATTCTCTTTCTTCCAAGATCCGTGCGTGAGAGCCGCTAAACTCATCTGCACTACTGAAATAATACTACAATCGAAGTGGACACTAAGAAATGATCTACAATCGGAGTGGTCTTTACATATCCCTGCTCTCCTGCCTTTCATAGGTACCAGTGCCGGTTAATAATTCACACAGAGTACTTTTTAGAATCATAATTAATGGAAATTTATATCTCATGTTTGACAGGGTTACAACAGGAAGTGGATACCGATAAACTCATAACGATCGATGCAAATTAATCGTCGGAATGAAAAGCTTTGAATTATTGAGTTTAAATACTCTGGAATGCCCTCGAACTACGATGATAGATGCTGTGTTACTGAGATACATGCTTTCAAGAACGTTTTAAATGATTGAGTCGTGACAGAAAAATTGTCTGTGACTGAAAATAAATTCTGGACTTCATCATACTCAACGGATGTTACACCTGTCCTACAAAGTTACATTAAGCCTAATAATTATAACATCTTTCAGAGACTGTTCGTCATTCTTCAGACAAAATGTTGACATTAGTGGTAGAAATGCAGTGGTTGGTGTATTAATGCTCTGTTTATTGCTCCAAGTCACGCAGCGACTGACAGAAATAACACAAGTAGGTACGTTTTAAAACCCCAGAGAGAACACGAAGACCTGTTTCTACAGAACCTACACGAGGAAGAGATTTTGAGAAGTCTAACCTTTCTTAAATCAGAAAACTAAAATTCTGAGAATCTTTATATTTTTATCATATCTTTTTTAATTTAAGCATAATGTTCCTGGATGCAAAGAGATCGTACGTAAAAATGAGATAAACCTAAAAATTTTAGTTTTTGTGAACGATAAAGGGAAACAGAATATTTGAAACTATGCACTAAGAAGTGGAAAACTCTCAAAGAAGTATGGAACCATTAATATTGATGTTTCGACGGATTCCTGAAACCGGAAAAACAATAACACGTGTTTGATTTTTTTAAATAATATATTTTAGAAAAATGTTAGAAAGACATAGGAAATAGATTAAATACTAAATGTAAAATCTTCTAAAATATAATAAAAGACTTTTCAGACCTGCTTAAGTAGCTCAGGGTATCATTTCATGTCGCTGTAGTGTTCTTGACCGAGAGGCCATAGGTTTCGAGTCCCGACTGTTGCAGGGTTTCGACAATAGCTACATAGTTAGGTTGAATTCAGCCACTGACTGGAGGAGAACTCTAGCTGCCAGCTGATTGGTATTTTTTTGTGGTTTCTCCGATCAACAACATGTAAATGCCGGAGCAATACCGTAACAAACGGTCCCCGGACCAGGCACGACCTTTCCTTTCTCTTACCTGTACTATCTTAACTTCTTACCCAAACACACTCACAGTAACATGAACTATACTAACGCACGTGCCGGGAAAACAGGGTAAACGGGGACAGGAGGTTAGAGCTTGGTATGCCTGGTTGGGGAACCCCCCGCTAGCTAACGGTAGGTCGGCGCCGGATATTCGCCATCCAGCGGGGAAAGATCAAAGCAACCTATCAATTAAGGAATATTCACTACACTTACGGGACTAATAGCCTTGCCAGTTGACGCTCTTGGAATCACCAATCAACCACACAAAAACTTTGACTCCTCAGCTTTTCGACAGCCAACCTCGGCACTCGGCCCTAACCTCGACCCAAAACTATACACTCGCATTTCGAGTAAAAAACACACAAGAAAACCATTGAAACAAATTACAGACGCAGGTACGAGACATTTATGGATAATTATAAATATAAATATATATATATATATATATATATATATATATATATATATATATATATATATATATATAATATATATATATCGCATTGGGCTACCGTAAATTTTGTGAACAGTAATAATATGTATGGATGCCTGTTAACACATAAGTGCCGAATATAATTCAAATTTGTCGTCTAACCTCAAATAAAATATTTATAACGTCTTTGGCGTAAATTAACAACGAAGGGTGTACATTTCAAACGTGGGGCGAACAAAATAGTATATTTTTCCTTAAAAAAACGTAAAATTTGTTACAGAGAAAAAAACAATATTTCTAAGAGGAACACAGCTGTGGTGAATCGCGTCGTTCATGAAGCGAGAGACATTTTCGCCCACCTCGATGATAGTATTTTATTGACGCTTGGTGCTCTATTGAAACTCCTTGGCGGATACATATCCATATCTCCATACTAGTTTCGCGGCAAGGGCTGATGGAAGCTATTATATATATACGAGAATAAAGTGCGACGATATGAGATTGAGAACTCTGAAGGAATGTGAGATATAATATTTTACTTAAAATACTTAGTGCTGGAAATCAGATTCAAATGCCGGCTTGTGATGACAGTCTCAAGTTTTTCTTTTTCAGAATTCTCTATCGCCAGAATCAGAGAAGGCGGTTTCTAAAAGGTCGCCACAAGAACAAAAATCGACCTCTTCCACCCCGCGAATGTAACACGAAACATTTTGATGCTTCAAGAATGGCGCAAGTGCAGGATCTCAATCTCGCGATTTGAACGATGGTCGAGTGCACTGATATCTCGTGCAATCTCACCTGCCACCTTCTCCTCGGACCAGAAACCGGCTGAGATAAGCTTAGAGTAGCAACAGCCGTTTGCAACGACTCCCACCTCGAGGTCCTATAGTTCGGGGGAAATCCCCCGCGCGCCAGCGTAGGCCGGCGCCCCATCTCACCGTCTCGCCGGGGAAGAACACGGCCACCTCTCACAGCGTACGGGAGCGGTGGCTCAGTGCATCAACTGATGTCACTGCAGTGCCTCAGACCTGGAGGTCAGCTAGGTCAAATTCTGTCGCTGGCTGAGGGAAAATCTAGCGGCCGGCTGCTCTGATCGGTAGTTTTCCGTGATTTCTCCGATCAATACCAGGCGAATGCCGGAGCAGTACCCTAACAAACGGGCCACGAATCGCGCGCAATCATTCTTTCGTGTTCCTTGTCCTATCCTCACCCCTTACACACACAATTCTAACATGCACTACACTACCACACATGCCGGAGAGACCGGTCAGGGACTTAGATCTTGTTCCGGCTGGGGCGGGCCGAGCTGGCGGGAGATGGTTGAGGAAAACCCCGCTAGTCGACGGTAGGTCGGCGCTGAATATCGCCATCCACAGGGGGAAGACCACCTCTCGATGAAAAAGCATGCACTAAATTTACGGGACTAATGACCTCAGTAATTGACTCGCCCGGAATCATTAACAATCAATTAATCCCACAGCGTGCACTCTACAAACGCGTCTAATGACCCTACACAACACACTGTCACAAATTACATTAAATTTAATGTAGATTTAATGTACGACTGTATATGAATTTTAATGTATCTGTAGATTAAATTTAATGCGTAAGTTAAAATCAATGTAGATCGAATGTACGACTGTTGACTTAACTTACTTGTCTACATTAAATTTAATTACACACGTACATTAAACTTCATGTCCACGTCCATTAAATGTCCGTGGGCTCACCTGCAGCACCGGGTCGTCGTAGTCGGGGCGGTCGCTGAGGCTGTGGTGGCGGCCGCCGCGGCCGCGCCGCCCCAGGCCGCCGCCGGCGCCGCCACCCCCGCGGTCGCGCTCGTCGATGAGCAGGATCTCGGTGAGCACGATGACGCCGAACACGGCGAAGAACATGATGACGATGAAGAAGCTCATGTTGGCGCGCTCGCGCAGCAGCCGCGAGCGCGGGATGGGCTTCTTGCCGCGCCGGAACATCTCGGCCACGACCCCTGCGCCTGCAAGCCACACACAAGCGATCCTGTTTATAATTACGATAGTAATATTCATAATGATAACAATAATAATGATGATAATAATGATAACGAGGATAATAATAAAATAGGCACAAAAATCGTCCTCTTTCTGTTTCATGTTGTGTCAACGCGCCTGCAAGGGACAGAGAAACGATTGTGTTAATAATTACGATAATAATAATAATAATAATAATAATAATAATAATAATAATGATAACCACAACAATAATAATAATGATAATTGTAATAATGATAACCACAACAATAATGATAATGATGGTGATGATAATAATGATAATGTTAATAATAATGATAACGATGATAATGATAAAAATGATAACGATGATAATAATAAAATAGGCACAAAAATCATCCACTTTCTGTCTCATGTTGTGTCAACGTGGTGCACAAGAATGATTCTGAATACTCCAAAGGAAACTATTGAAACGTATGAGTATACTATTCAGCGAGGTATATTTCAAGGTGACTCACTGAGCCCACTGTGGTTTGTCTTGGCAAAGAACCTGCTATTCAATATGCTTAATTCTACTGGATACGGCTATTTTATCGAGAATGGGACACGAGAAACACATGGATTAAACCATCTTTAGTACATGGATGACTTGAAGCTGTATGCTGCAACAAATATGCAACTAGACCACCTCCTGCGAATTGTTGAAACGTTCTCAAGGGATGTATGTGTATAGTTCGAAATGGACAAATGTCGGACAATTAAAATAGCCAGGGGAAAAATTCAATATCATGGATTTCAGCTAGAAAATGAAACTGACAGCTTATAAGAACAATGCTTGCCGATGAAACCTATAGGTAGTTAGGTGTCAAACAATGTAGATGTGTACATCATGTAATGGTAAAAGATGAACTGTGAACAGACTTTGCAGGAAGAATCAGACAAGGTCTGAAGACATCACTCGTGTGAGAATCATGCCTATTGTCATCTCTAGCACCGCAGTAATTCCGAAGACACTGTTTAAAAATTTCAAAGATCTGAATATTAATGTGAGTATAAGACTATGCAGAAGGCTGAAGTCATCTCAACAACTGGAATAGTTCGAAAGTTTATAGGGGTAGGAGAGATGTGAATTCCTAGCAAAAACACGTTGATAAATATGCTTTGGTCGTGTATATCCGGTGTATTTTTTCTTATGAAAAAAGAAAATAAAGAAAATTCTGCAGAAATAATAATAATAATAATAATAATAATAATAATAATAATAATTCATTCTTCATTATCAGCATCATTCCATAGCCCATCCCTCCAGGACTAGCAACTTTGGGGGATACAAATTGGATTCAGCATAATGCTGATCTTTCCGAAAAGAAGTCGCTTACACTTCACGGGATAAAGGTAACTGAGGCTTCGTGGTGCCCGCTGGGGCTTTTCTATGTGGGATCCAAATCACTCGGAAGAAGTCCTTCGCCCAATCCCGCCCAAAAGTTGTCGCGCCGGGAGCCCAACTGGTGGGTTACCGAGAGAACTAGGCTACACAGAACTTAAGATCGCCTACTCACTGGATCCACCTTTAATCTAACGACGTGAGTGCCGCCGTGAAACTCAGGCGTTACAAGTCTTCACCAGAAATCATGCCCGTCTCCGCGGTCATGACTCTCCCCTGGTGATGGGTAGTCGGCGCTCGGATATGCCAAAGAGACTGCGTTCTGGCGTGAGCGGACCCCGTCGCCGGATTAATTCGAAAATATGTAAGTATTATATGTTAGAATATTAAAAATACATCAGTATATAAGTATATTTTTTGTGTCTATGTCAAAGGAAGGTGGATGTGTAGAAGAAGTAAAACATAGGATATCTCAAGGGAGAGCAGTGACAAGACAGTTGAGTAATGTTTTGTTTAATCAAAAAATAACAAGCAAGACAAAGAAAATATACAAATCGCTGGTTGAAAGCATAAGTACATATGGTTCAGAAGTTTGGATTCTAAGTCAGAGCGAAGAGCAAAAATTAAAATCAATGAAAATGAACTAATGGAGACGCTGTTGTGGCCTTACATTACTGGATAAAGTACCCAATGTTGACATTAAAAGTCAAATGGGTATTGATATTGACATAATGGATGTAATTGGTGCAAAACGATTGAGATGGTAAGGTCATATTCAAAGGATGACGGAAAATCGATGGCCTAAGAAAATTTTAAAATGGTTCCCTCAGAGAAACAGGAAGCATGGCAGACCAAGAAAAACGTGGGAAAATGAGATAGAAAGGGCGGCAAAGGAACGAGATCTTCAGGAGGAAGTTTGGGAGGATGGAAGGACGTAGCGACTGGGATGAAGCGCGTCAGCTTCATAAAAAGTATCATAAAATACTACTACTCCTCCTACTGTCAGTATCTAATGAAAGGTGTAGGAACAAATATATCAGATGATTTGTTGAAGTAGTTGTTGACAAATCATACATTCAATCATAAAATCATTTTTAAAATATGAAAATACAAGATATCGTGATCATTTTTTAAATGGAAGAAAAAAAACCATTTCTTCATATTAAAGCATCAACTTATACCGGCTCCAAAGAAAAAGAAGAAAACGTTCAGGAAAATTTTTTCCGAGTGGTTGTTCAGCAGTTGGCGTCACTGTTTTTCAAAGTTCAATGACAATACGTGAAACAAAAAAGTAACATTTGAAGCATACAAAACAAACGACGACATTGCTATAGTTAAAAATAGATATCAATCGTTGAAAATGTCAAACATTACGGAAACTTCTAAGAATTTATTAGCGCAGTAGAACAGTATCGTCACAAAATTGTCACATAACAGAGAACATTGATAATCAGGTGACAATAAAACTCGGCGGAATATTTTTTCTTGTTACGTGTTGGAGATGGTATACAGTCAAACCCGGTGACGATTGTGTAGTTGGTGTCTTGGTCCTTCGAAATTGTTATCTTCTGTAACCCTCAAGATATCCATTAAAAGAATAGTGACTGCACAAAAAACTTTATCTAAAAGTTAATGGTAACTTTCATAATTCTGTTATCGTACTTCTAAAATTGTATAATTAGCAATTTCATGTGTTGAACGAAACATTTGTGAAGGAGATAATGTTGCGCTGTGATTGATTTATGTTAATTAATAATATGTAGCTAGAACAATGACTAAAGTGTGTTATTTCAATATTCATAAATGTTTTCTGTGGATTTTGATTTGATTTTCTAAATAGACATACATTAAGCAATATACTTTCAAACATAACCTATAAAAATGAATTCAAATTCTTTATTTTTTCCACATACCTCTATTTATGTGTAAACGTTGTATAAGTATCTGGTGTTTTCTAAATAAATATTGTAGAAGCAAAAACGATTTTCTTGAAAAATTAAAGAAGTACGTTATAACCATATTTGTCACAAACGTCACTCGCGCCATACCAAGAAGAATAAAAAGCATGGAGGAATAGAGAAAGTATGATCACTCTGGGTTTCTTTATGTTCTTCAACGCGGCAGCACTAGTGCAGGTTTGAGCCGATTCTTGCTGAACATGCCTATGCAACGGATGTAAGCCTTATTATTACTTCTATTGTTTAAAAAGTTGTGAATTTTATTAAGAAAACCCATTAAACCGACACCATAAATACTAAGAATCAAAATAAACTACGATCTAACGTTCTTTGTTTGAATAGCCTCTACTGCTTGTGTATCCCTTACGAGCATTACAATTCTTGCAATTTACTTCTCAAATGCACTTCAGTTGGGAGTGGCGACAAACACAAATCAGTTGTATCCTTTGGGTGCTTTCAATTGTAATAAAAAATTGCTAATACAAATGAATTTCCCTGCCAGCTTGCCTTTTGGATATCTCTCACATTTCTCAATCATTAGGTAATCCTTTTCTCTGAGGAACTTTCTCGCTTGTATGTTAACTTTCTCGTATACGTATAAACTTGGATCCAATAATATAAATAAGCGAATGATTCATAACCTAAGTACAGCATTCTAGAAAGCACGTAGGGTTCAAGAGAAGACGCTTCTGGGGAAGGGGCAGGTCGAGGGACCGAGGAGGGGGCGATGGCAAGTAGTCCTTGCAAGCATTTTGTGGTGAAAGACTCTAGCGTGCTTGTGCCAATATGCCAACCCTGAATTTCGGTTTTCTTTTCTGATAGTTGAGGCGCGTCTCTGACGCTGAAAAGTGACGGGAAGCATCGTGCCCTAGGGTGCCCTGCTTCGGCACGTCTTGTGGACGACTGTACGTCACTAATAAATAAATAAATAAAAATAAATAAATAAAACAATTAATAAATAAATAAATAAATAGATAAATAAATAAATAAATAAATAAATAAATAAATAAATAAATAAATAAATAAATAAATAAATAAATAAATAAATAAATAAATAAATAAATAAATTACATAAGTGTCCTTATTGGTGGCGAGGCTCAGGCCATTTAGCCTGATCCTCCGCCTGACCACTTTCAAAATTTGTATTACAATAGTACATAATAAAGGATGTCATTCAATGAAAAATACGCACGCAATTTGGATGTAGGTTTTCACATGGATGACAGGAGTGAAAGCGAGGGATGGCGAGTTTGATAGAAAATCGGGAAAGAACCAGGATGAAGGGAACGGTAGAAAGAAAGGAAAGAAAAAACCAGTGAAATGTTATAAAGTTCTGCTAATTGTTTCATGGAGGTTTTGAAGAAGCTAAAATTGCGTACGTATTTTTGAATTACCCCAAGGAAAACTAGAAAAGGAGGGAATCTCGGCAGCATACAAGCGAAAATACATCAAGTCAAGAGTTGAAGCCCTGAGAGAAACTGAAAACATTGAGAGATAATGGTAAATGATTTTGCGTGTATTTCATAATATTAACAATAATAATAATTATATTATATGATAAAGTGCCGTAAAACTATTTGGTTCTTAATTAAAGTTAAACTAACACGCATCTGAAAGTCCTGTCTGTGAGGAAACTACCGATTAGTCTTGTGTAGCAGTCGCTGATCACTGCCTCGATGGGATATAAGTGCCCTTGTGCCACTTTGTGTCGCAGGCCGACAGCAGGTCCAGAAAGGCGGTTGGCAGATTCTACCGCTTCTGGGAGAAACCCATCTCAGTGAAGAGACACGCCATCTATTTCGAGAAACTCTGACCCGCTCTGAATCCAAACTATTCCAAGTCATTCCTAATCCAAATTACATCGAAATCGTAACTGAAGCTACCAACATCAGCGCCTGAACCGTTCAGTCGATTTTCCTCAAAATTGGCATTCCCTTATCGATCAGACCACACTCGAGTTCCTTGCAAATTTGAAACGAATATTTTGATTTTCAAGAGACCTTCACAACATTTACAAATTTTTCTCAAAAACGGCTTCCTTCATTTCTCTGAAAGAGCGAAGGGCTCTTAAAAAATTGCGCAGTTCGTAAAATTGCAGTAGTTTGAAAATGTTTTGTGTCTTTCTGTATACAATACTGAGACATTTTTTTACTTTCTTGCGTACTACGTACATAGTAAAGAGAGGTATCGAAATACTAGGGGGGGGGGGGAAATCGGCCATTCGTCTAGAGAATACGCATATTTTGAGGCCTTGATTCTATTGCACCATACTATTGCACCGGCAAAAAAGGCAAGTAATAGACCTCCCATTCAGAGGCACTGCGATGACATCAATTGATACGATAGTCCACTCTTGCCGATCATTACTAATCGTTAAATAATTTCATGTACATCTTTTTCAAAATCAGACTAGTTTTATCGATATTTGAGAGACTTTTTAATGTGAAAATAATGGAGCATTTATCATTGCATACTAACGAGAATAGTTAAGTATAAGTCACCTTAAAAGAGCGGTTTGGAAGAATATTACAATATTATACGTAATAATAATGATAACCTGGATGACCGAGGTGGCTAAGAGCGAGTACCAACTCAGCGCTTTGGTCCGAAGGGTCGCGGGTTCGAGTCCCGCCTTGGGCATTGTTGTTGGTCTCTTGACTTTGTTTGTGTTGTCACGAAGGGTCTCGCGTTCTGTTGACCCCAGATCAGAGGATGCCGCAAGTGTGTTGGTCTAGTGTATGGTCAAATATGCGTCCTATCGGGACGCAAATGGTAACCGGCTGTTGGCTGGATAAAAGCCCTAGAAAATAATAATAATAATAATAATAATAATAATAATAATAATAATAATAATAATAATAATAATAATAATAATAATAATAATAATAATAATAATAATAATTGTTATGGCCATAATTGGTTGGGTCCACTGTAGGCAGAAACAGTGGTGCGTCAGGCGCTGGCCAACCGCTTGATGGGGCAGCGGAGCTGGGGGTATCTCGTCTCCCCCATTCCTTCCTCTTCGCGGGAGCACAGACTGCCGGCGACGGAGGAGCGCTGCCGGCGGCCGGAGATAGACTCGCCTCCAGCAGGGGGCGAGATCTGCCCAGTCCGGCAGCCAGTATACTTGGGTTTTCTTAACGTGGCATCTCAAGGTCACGTGCGGAGGACGGAGAGGAAAGGTAGACTCCAATGGGGAGCTGCAACGTCACTACAGCTCCGAGTTTTGCGGCTCCCTATTGGAGAATGCCTTCCCTCTCCCTCCGCGCGTGACCTTGAGACGCCACGTTAAGAAAACCCTAGTATAGTTGTAGAGGTCGCGGCAGGAGAGCGCGTGGTCGCTCCGTGTTTATGCAGTGCCGAGGGACGCCCGGGCGGAGGTGTATTTGACGCTGGGGAAACGACCACTTCAAGATTGGTTGATTTGGCTCGCAGAAGAATGTTTTATTTTGTACTTATCTTACTTGGTATGCAAACAGTTAAATAAATTGTTAGGCTTTGGCTTTAAAAACTTGTATTTTGATAACTTAACAATAATACTAATAATAATAATATTAAAGTTGTTATTATCCTGCTGATCCTAGTTTAATGATGCAGATAGATGTTTTAAGTAGGTTTGGACCATACAGAATCAATCTTAGGTAGATATAAGGAATTAAGACTTTTGCAGTTCATACATTTATTAGCAACTCGACGTTTTGCATATTTAGTTAGTGCCTTTTCAAGAGCAATGCAGATAATGAACAAACGGTTGACAATAGCATAAACAAAACATTTTAACGTGATAAAAATAATAATAAAACCAATAGTTTATAATTTTTATTATTTACGGCGAAAGTACACATCGGACATGAGACCTGCACCATTCTTTAAAGCGACCTTTACGTTATCCGAGGTCAAAATTTGATAAAAAATTGATCTCTAATTTTTGAAAATTTTGAAAATGTTCCAGGGGGCTTACTTGTGCACAGCCGTGCGGTCAGCTACTCGGAAGGTAGGATCCAGCGACCCTGCCGTAACCGCTCCTCCCCAAGGTATCTCCGATCGGCGAACTCAATCGGAAGCCGAACTCGGGACCTCAAGGTAAGAGCGTTACAGTACTGTGTAAGCAATAATGAGAAGGCAGAATTGGAGCTCCTTTTGAGTGCTGATTCCGGGCACATCAACTGCTAAGGTCATGATTCCTGTCATCGCAGTGCGTGGTTTTCCTTGGGAGGTGATGCTATTATCGCACTGAATGGTGTGATCTGGCGCCGACCTATCCGACCGATTGCAGGGTGTTCCCCCAACCAGGTATCTCCCACCAACGGGGCACCGCCCTCTAATCTCTCTGTATTTTTGGAAATTTAAAGAAAGATCGAATTACTCGCCCTTCGTTTTAAGCGCTCTCAGCACTGGCTATGAGGTGATGCGGTTATTTAAATTTCTTAGAATACTTAAAAATCACTTATTGAGGGGTCGTGATGATATGACGTAAATAATATCCTTATGAAAAGATACATTTAAGAAAGATAATAAAATTGACTTTTTTCTGAAAAAGACTGGTATCAGCACCCAATATATAAATGCAGTAAAAGATTGGTATGAGAATCAAGAAACAAAAATAAAATGGGGTAACGACGATTCGCGGTCATTTGGACAAACAAAGGGTCTGAGACAAGGGTGCTGTTTATCACCTACTTTATTCAAGATTGACCTCCAAGAATGTCTATAGAGATGGCACAATATATGTCGAAGTATGGGAATATACATTGATGAAGATAGCCTTCATACATTATTGTTTGCTGACGATCAGGTGATTTTGACCAATGATGCGTTTGACATGGAATATATGATGGGAAAGCATGCGGAAACATACAGCAAAGCAGAATTAAAGATCAATTTCCTATCGTAGTGGGAGAGAAGAAAACAAATCATATACCAATAAATGGAGATATGATAGAAGCATGTCACGAATTTAAATATTTGGATGGAATTATTAGCGACGAAGAAATTCCAGAAAAGATATTGTTTCAAAAGTCGCACAACAACGACAAGCTATTAGAAAATTAAACTCGTTGCTTTGGGGAATGAAATATCCAGGTCTACAAAGAAAATACTTTTTAACTCTTCCATACGAAGTATAAGCCTGTATAGCTCAGAAACATGGGAATTAAGAAAAGGAGAAAGAGAAAAAATAATGAGTCTTCAAATGGATTTTTTGAGAAGAAGTTGTGGAGTATCTAAAAAGGAACATATCAGAAATGCGAATGCAGGTTCAAAAGTCAATTATAGATGAATTGGAAACGCGAAAGCTGAATGGTACGGACACGTGAAAAGGCTTCATTGTGAGAGATGGCCCACAAAGGTTTGTGAGTGGATTTCTTTAGACGGAAGAAAAAGAGGAAGACCCAGAGACGAATGGCAGAAGCAGATTTTTCACGATGTGCAAAGAAGAGGTCTAGAAGAGAATGACTGGAGTGATGGGGGGGATGCGAGAGACGGCCGCAAGAGTTGTAAAATACTCGCAAGAAGAAGAAGAAGAAAATGATGATGATGATGATGATGATGATGAAGATGAAGAAAAAGAATAGAATTAAGTTAAAAATAACATACATATCTTTTACTTTGAAAACTTTTGATCGCTTATTATAATGAACAATTTGATGCTCACTTCGATACAAACAAGGAAAGCTTGTCTTTTATTATTCTTAGATTGTGTAGAATTCGCCACTATTACTGTAATAGTTAATCCGTGTTTCTTTCCTTTGTACAAGTAAGACATGACTACAGTTACTATGGTAGAAAAACATGATATACACCACAGGCGCGGCTGTATGAAATGGTTCATTTCCATTTTTACTTTTGTATACGTACGTATATTCGGAGTAATATACGTAGTGTAGAGAAAGTTATGTAATGAAGCGCGAAAAAACGGCGGATTTTCGGCTGAAAAAATTCATTAATGATCTGTGACAACGAAAAGTGGATAAATCCAGTCGGTAAATTAAGAAAAAAATCGTCTAACACGTAGTGTAGCCAGAATCCATGTTTTGATGTGTATCTATTTTTGCATTTGTAAGTTAAAGTGCTTTAAATGACTTCAAATTAAGTTTTCGGAAAACTCAATAGATTCCTGTAAAAAACCTTCAAATTTCGCATTTACAGTAACGCATAAACGCCATTTTCTTAAAAATAGCTTCATATTTTTGAATGAAAATCGCCATTTAGGACGAAGTTTTACTCTTCTTTAATATTCTTTAAGTGATCCTTCAGTTCTACTATTAGAAAACCCAAAAGTTGAACAAATTTTTAAAAAAATGTTCTTTGGGCGACGATAGATGGCAGCTAGCAAGAGGATGAGGCATGTCCGTAAAGTCAGCCCACACCAAGGAAATAAAACTTTACTACGAGAAATTCTGTAGTTTCTTTTGTATGTCTTCATATTATGAAATGCATGTCGGTGTTTCTCCGTTATCGGCCATACGCATAAATGGTGCGGATAATGGTGGTGAAACCAAGCCATTACACTTATAGCAGACGACCTATCGATTCGGAAAGCTTTGCTTACGTGCATCAACAGCCGTCGAAGTCTCGGCGCCCGATAGGAAAACTGGTTTAAAACTAGAGCTGCTTCAAAAATTACAAAACTTTGTTGTTGTTTTTTACTTTTCTCTAACGTCGGTAATATTTACATTAGATGCGATTTCTTCACACTATTATACTTATGCGTACATGTGCTTGGAATAATGTCATATAAAGTTTCTCAAAACCCAACAGTTTTCTGTTTCATAAAAGCTCAAACGCCATTTTCTCGGCTCCAAATTTTCTCTTGAACATATTCGAATGGATAGTGCTGATTGCACTGTTTAATATGACGTCATTTTACAGCTTCATTTGTTTTTTCGAAAATTAAACAAATGTAATTTTTTTTAATATCTCTCGTGCCGTTAATATCCACATTTTCGTTGGTTTGTATACATTATTGCATTTGTGAGTGGAAGTGCTTCGAATGACTTTAAATGAAGTTTCTCTTAAACTGAACATATTCCTGTGAAAAAGAGCTTCAAATTTCACATTTACAGTAATGCTTAATCGTCATTTTCACAAAAACGTCTTCATATTTTCCAATGAAAATGTCTATGTAGGACGCGATTTTACTCATCTTTAATATTCTAGAAGTAATATTCCGGTTCTGCTATTAGGAAACCGAAAAGTTGAGAAAAAATATAAAAAAAATGTACTTTCGATGACGATAGCATCTTGTAGCTGTCAAGAGGATGGGGCAAGACCGTAAATCCGTTCTACACCAAGGAAATTAGACACTTTACTACGAGAAAGTCTGTGCCATTCTGAAACACTACTAGTTTCAGTTTAAACTTATGGTGTTAGTAGGGAAAAAATGAAAATATTACATTATTAAGTAATTTTTTGCAATTATGCGAGAAGTTTGTGCCCTATAACCATCACTAGTTAAAATTGACTGTGACATCGCACTCTTTCATAAAGAACGGAATTTGATTTTTCACAATAAATAACAAAAACAAACAAGCAATACTTTCTGGACATTCCTCCCAAAAGTGTAGTGCATTCTTTATCGCGGAAGGTTGTGATCTTCCCCTGCTGGATGGCGAGATCCGACACCGACTTACACCTCATCTTACGTGGTTTTCCTCAACCAGTAGCAGGGCACTGACCCAACCGGGACAAACTCTAAGCTCCCGACAGGTCCCCCAGCATATGTGGTTGTCTACTGCATGTAAGAGCAAGGGCGTGTAAGGGGCGAGGATAAGACAAGGAAGAGGAAGGAAATATCGCGCGCGGTCCGTGGCCCGTTTGTTGAGGTACTACTCCACCATTCGCCTGGTGCTCATCAGCGAATCCACGGAAAACTCTCAATCAAAGCAGCCGAGCGCTAGAAATTTCGTCCAGACAACGCCTGTATTGGTTCTATAATGTCTAAATTCTGCTAGCGTCGGGACTCGAACCGTAGGATATAGTGGTCAGAGGCACTGCAGTAACATCAATTGACGTTCTGAGCCACCTCTGCCGGTCTGTCTGAAAATATAAAATGAGCAACTAACAGAATGCCGGTAGTTTTTCTCCGACGTTTAGTTGTTCGAGTTGCAGTGTATTGAAAGCATGCGACGTGTATAGGGATGCACGAGCAAGCTGTCAACACCAACTGACGAGTGCGAAAGATCCGTCAATTTAGAAAATTTTTCAAAATATTGAATTTAATGTCAAAGTTTGTCGCCATTGTTTCTCTTTGTTACACACAAAAATTTCTTTGAATGTTCTGGCGGATCTCAAAACACATTATCAGTTCCCCATTAGGAAACCGAGTCGCGTCGAATGACACCTCATATATCTTGATTGGTGCACGGGAAGTGATCTAACCATCAGTGACGTAACTGCACATTCTAACATACCAACATACGTTCACTCGAGCAGTTACTCAAATTCTGTATAGGAATTATTGTCATTAAGAGTACGAAATCCAAGCGCACAACAAAATCGTGGGCTGTCTCGTGTCGTGAATATGAAACGTTGATTTTTTTGTTAATTCACTGATAGCGAACATTTACGCAAAAAATATATTTAATTGAACATGAAATTAAGACGTAACTTACAAAAAAAAGTTTTGACTCTGAATATGACAACGGTTGTATCCCATCCAGGCTTGAATTTTCAGAGGAACTTGAACCGTTGCCCAGGTTGATTAATTAATAAAGAATCAATAACTTTCCAATTCACACATTCTCTATTTTTGCCGTACTACATGTTCATTACACTGACCACTTCTCCGATTTAACCTCTAAACTAATATCTCATTAAGCGATTTACACACGTGTTGTGCGGTCCGTCATTAAGAGGAAACTACTTGCTCGCTTGGTACTTGCCATCTCATTATTTTGCTTGTCCTTACTTTTCCCATATCAACTCATATAATTTAAAGAAAATAAGCACTTATGAATCTGCTTTCTTTGTATGATTACGCGTGTTATATATAACATGCAGTAACTTGAATTTCACAGGACTATTTATGTCGCTTTTAAAATTATTTACTTTGAAATATTCTATTATTATAAAAAAATATAGTTGAAAACATGACAACAATAATGACATTTCTATCTTGGGTAGTGACTTGCTCTTTAGAAAAACGTTTTTCAGTCTTGATAGATAAACCTTATTGTAATTGCATTGAAATATTAACGAAAACATCAATAGCAAAATCTACATTTTGAGATATTCTTACCGTTTCACCTGCAATAGAATATGAACACTTACTTTCTAACTTTTCCTTTCTCTCTCTTTGGAATTCAGATAGCGGCTGGGAACGGATTGCCTGACACACAGGTCTTCGTGCAGTGCGGTACAACTTTTCGTGTTGCGACAATGGCGTCTGCACGAAATTCACTCGAAATCAATACTCGACTTACAGTGATCTGACCGTTCGTGACAGAAATACTACAAGCCAAGAACGCGCCATGGACAAGTATAAAAGATGTTACGCGATTATGTAATTGATTGGTATTGCATCTCTTCATTTGATGGATGTGAAACTGGTGCAATGGGACCTGATTACGCACGCTAGAAATGTGGTCGCCCACCCGTGGCCCGGCCTGCCTCGGCCCCCCCCCTTCTCCCTTCAGTTCATGGTCTTCGTCGTATCTTTTTTCATCGGGGGCAAGAACTGTGCCACCTCCCGGGATAAAACATTCACTACACTAACGGGACTAATGAGCATTGCAGTTCACTTGCTTGGAAATATCAATCAATCAATACAGCAAGTTCAAACGGCAAGCCGATCAGATCATACATTTCGTAAGTGAGGAGAAAATGTCACCCCACGTCGGCTCCCAGTCGCACCAACTGGTGCTCTTGGTGCCGGGTGGATGGTTCCTACCCTCCATTTCCACCACTGTCGCACACACCACCTCCACTGTCTCTCCTGCTCACACCCGTAATTATCAATGAAGTTCCCGGCCCGCCCCATCATCCACCACGGTAAAAATCGTTAATTCGATTGCGGCACGTAATCACGTTATTGGGGAAACGATATTCGCCTCTAATGACGGGCCGGCGATTCGCCCGAGAAATCCGTATGAATATTCCTCCTCGTAAATTGGCCGGCGGCGATGTGGGTCGACAGACGTCACATTAGGCGCTAATCGAATTGAGGTAGAAATTCTGCGGTGGTCGATCGGCGCTCTCGCAGCTGGTGATGGTGGTGGCGGCGACGGTGGGGGTGTCGGTGTCGGTGGCGTTGGTGGCAGCGGCGGCGGCGGCGACGCAAACATGTGGGCGTGTGGTGTAGAGTGTGTGCGGAACTGTTTATTTGTGTACGTGCGTGCGCGTGTACGTGTGTTATTCTGAAGTTAGGCACTTGGAAATTTGCTTGTTGAATTCGTGTTATGACAAAACACCTGTCATCAAAAGAACGAACTGCAAACCACCTTGTGAACTCAATTATACCTAAGTAAAGAAAGCGTTAAATCTAAAATATTATGCATAAACCGACCTTATTTAGCTGTGAAATATTTAAAGACTTCAGACTTTGACCATTTCTTTGACGATGTTTCATGCAGACTAGCAAAAAAAGGATGGGTTTTAGTCACATAGCTTATCAAGTATTTAAATTTTACCCAGAACAAAAAGGCGAGTTAGTGCAAAATATGTTCTCGATATTCATGGCATTGAGCAAAATCTTCAATGTCCAGTTACTACAAAGGCCACAATTTGACTACTCTTGGAAGTTTTATTACCTTGTTCACCCGGAACGAGTGTTGATAATGGATAATTGCAACCTGCCAGCGACAAGATTGTGTGCGCAAGATACGGCGAGCACAAGACCTCCATCAGTGCTACAAGGCGTATTTTGCGCAAATTTTTTTACAGACAATTTCTGTCAAAAGATTTAAGATTGTCAATTGACAGATTGATAGTGGCTCCGGGCGCGTCAACTACTACTATGGTAGTTGGTCCCGTAAGTGTAGTGCGTGTTATTTTATCGGGAGGTGGCGGTAGTCTCCCTTCGCTGGATGGCCATATCCGGCGCCGACCTACCGTCGGCTCACAGGGTTTCCCACAAACAGGTATTTCCCACCAGCGGGGCACCGCTCCAGCCGGGACAAATTTTAAGATCCCGAGCGGTCTCCTGAATATGTGGTAGTGTAGTGCATGTTAGTAAGTGTGTGTGTAAGGGGAGAGGATGGGACAAGGAAGAGGAAGGAAAGATCGCGCGCGGTCCGGGGCCCGTTTGTTAGGGTACTGCTCCAGCATTCGCCTGGTGTTGATCGGAGAAACCACGGAAAACTACCGATCAGAGCAGCCAGCCGCTAGAATTCTCCTCCAGGCAGCGACGGAATTCGACTTAGCTGAAAAGCCAGTGTCGAAAATCCTGCCGCCATCGCAACTCGAACCTAGAACCTCCCGGACAGAAGCATTGCAGTGAAATCAGTTGATGCACTGAGCCACCACTTCCGGTTTAAGATCAATTAAGTCAATTAAGTCCATCGTAAACAGACATCAAGCAATGCAAATATCGTCGAAATTGTCACTGGGTAATTATGACAGAAGACACAAAATTAGATGGATGAAAGATAACATCGTGTACATTTATCCAGGTATCACGTAGGTGATTACAAATTGCCTTCAAGAATCTAGAAATCAGAGGTATCACGATCCGAGAACTCGTATGTTTTTGCAAAATACTCAGGGAATTTTGAAATTACGAAACCTGCCGCTTGGTGTGCTTGGTGTGGAAACTTTCGACACATACTGTCAAAACTGCTCGTGTAGCGCTTGAAAAAGGTAGTCATTCCTGTGGCAAAGTGAAGATCCTACGAAAACGCCGAAAGGTAATCAATTAATGCTGTGACTTTGCGACCACACTTTTACGTACTTCGTTCAAGCACTTGGCATCTAAAGTGTCACACATTGCAACTTATGCAAACGTTATCTTGCGTGTAAAAGCAGCGTGCTCATTAAAACACTCTTTTGTCGACAATGCATTCTCTAGCTAAGGTAGAGATTCATACACCTACTCTGCCGACACCCAAATAAACTTACTTCGATATTTTAAAAATGACTGTGATTTTCATTATTTTTTTCAGAAATGGTATATTATCTTGGATAACAAGAGCCTCACCTCGCTGGTCTGAAAGCCATTTTGAATAATCCTAAACAACGTGTTGCGTGTCGGATAGTGAAGACATGAATTTTCGCTTCGATTGTCATCCCGCAACTGTTGACTTCCGAACTCTCTGTGTTCTCTCTTTCTGTACATTAAAGTAGATGCATCTCCTTATTCGGCCACACTCTAGTTTCTAGCGGAAAATGTTCCCATTCCATCTCCTACATTTCCCAAACCTTTTCTCTGTTTGGATGCTCCGCAGAAGCGCTTCTTCCCAACAATCTTGGCCAAACGAAATGCCAAAGGAAGAAGGCAAATAAACAAAACAAATCAACCAGCGAAGAAGTTCGCCGGAAAGTTTACAAATTAATGGCAAACCCTACATGGAGGTGTATTCTTACAAATTATCAAACCAGGCCAATGGATGTATAAATGACGTTTGTATATGTAGGAACACACAATTTCCAAAATCAAAATCAAAATGGATATATACGAAAATAATAAAAAAAAAAATACCTGAACATTTTGAAATTAAAATATAGCGTAAGATAGAACGTCATGACAATATGGAGAATTGCTGCTTTTTAAAGGAGATTCTCAGTTGCAAGCGATGAGGAGAAACGATGCAGGCCTAAATCCGAACACTCGATGCGGACAAAGAGATTGTATAAATCTCTGACTCTAGTGCGAGATCTTTGTTATTTTCTGTATCCTTACCCTCTGTTACCCTCTGTATCAGAGATTGCATAGGATCGAAGAATAGCTGTGCCATATTTCCCATCAGATCTCCATGGTTTCTTCTGTAGTCTCCCTTCTATCTTCTCACAATAATTATTGTCTCCTTTTTTTTCCTTCCTTGCTTCGTAGCACCCTTTCTTTCTCTAATGTTCTCATTTGCCATCGCTTCCTTGCTTCTCAAACTCATTCATTTCTTACTTTCCTGCGTACTAAGCTCCTTGATTCTCTCTCTTCCTGGCACCTTTTTTTCTCCATTTTTCCATTCCCCTTGCCTCCATATTTCTTTCACCCCTTCCTTCGCCACGTTCATTCTTCCTCCCTCTCTTTAGTCTTCTCTTTCTCCTCCCTCTCTCATTTCCTATCTCCCACATTCCTACCACGTTTCGGCCCTTTCTTTAATTTTTACACCTTCCCTTCCACTTTTCCTTTCTCCATTACTCTTTTCTACACTTTCTTCCACTTCCCCAAAATTTCTTTCTCAATCCCACACTCCCGTCCGCTTTCCAATCTTCCTTTCCTTTCGCCTTCATTTCTTTTTCACTTCCTCCCTCACACCCTCGTTCCCTTTCCACTTCTGTCCCTTTCTGCCTCGCATTTATTTCCCTCCTGGCCTCCTAACACTCCTGCTTCCCTTCCTCTCCCTCCGCGGCTGCGCGGCGCCCGGCGTCGGTAATTGATTCACGGGCCGGCGCGTGATTTTTAACGCGGTGACGCGGCACCTCCCATCCGCCCCCCACGGCCAATGCATCGACCGCCGCCCGCGCCGCCGCCCACGCCGCCGCCCACACCGCCCACTGCACCGCCGCCCACGCCATTGCCGGCGTCGCCGCTTGCGCCGCCGCCCACGTCCCTGCGCTTGCTCGCCGTTGCGCTCACAGCGATTTCGAAAATAGGTTAACGGCAACGCCACTGGCGAATGCCGGAGCAGTACCCAAACAAACGGGCCACGGACCGCGCGCGATCTGTCCTTCCTCTTCCTTGTCCTATCCTCTCCCCTTACACACACATACTTACATTAACATGCACAACACTACCACCTATTCCGGGAGACCGGTCGGGAGCTTAGAGGTTGTCCCGGCTGGGGCGGTGCTTCGCTGGTGGTAGATACCTGGTTGAGGGAAACCCCACTTGCCGACGGTAGGTCGGCGCCGGATCTCGCCATCCAGCAGGGGAAGATCACCGCCATCTCACGAGCAAAAACATGCACTACACGAACTGGACTAATGACCAAAGCAGTTGACGCGCCCGGATACACGAACAAATCAATTAATCCGCGAACAACCATTTCCCATTGAAACAACGCCCACATAGCACGTGCTCTATTCGGAAAAGAGGACACACAATAATTTCTGGGCGGCCGGAGGGCTTTCTTTATGTAATATCCGTTTCGCCACGCAGGAGCCGCAGCGCTAGCAAGGATAACGACCGCGCCGTAAACCCATAAATTGCCTCGAGATGGCGGGCACGTCGCAAACACCGTAAAAACACCGAAAAGCAGTAATCGTAACCCCCCACCACGTGGGACATAGCTGCACCATTTTAATAAGTCGTCTACGTCACGAGGTCGCGAGTCCTGCGTCTGTACAGGCGGCGCTAAAATGAGAAGGAGACACTCTTGATATTCCAAATATAATATTAATAATAATAATAATAATAATAATAATAATAATAATAATAATATTTTTTATCGTAATAAAAGTTCCAATAATTCCTTTTTATAGACAGTCACAAATCCATTTATTAAAACAAAATGATGTATCAAAATGAAATGCTGTTTCTTGTTTCTAGGTACCATTGTAATGGAATAATCATTTTGTTTTTTTAAATGGGTTTGTGACTGTCTATAAAAAAGGAATTATTGGAACTTTTATTAAAATGAAACTTAATAACAGACAGCCTATGTTTCATCTTTATAATAATAATAATAATAATAATAATAATAATAATAATAATAATAATAATAATAATAATAATAATAATAATAATAATAATAATAATAATTATTATTATTATTATTATTATTATTATACAGAAAACAAGCTCAGAAAGATCATAAGGTCTAATCTGATAAATGCCGCAGATGTAACTTGTGGACGAAAAATATAGATCACATAATTTCAGGATGTCCAACCCTCCCGCAGACAGATTACACAATGCGCCATAACCAGATCACTTCCATTATACACCAACAAATTGTAACCAACCATAAATTTAGTTATCATCATACCCCTTACTACACATACAAACCTGAACCTGTGTTGAAAAATGAAAAGGTCAGTATTTATTTCGATCGCTCAACACTCTAAAACATAACAGGCCTTTTTGACGCACACGACTCTAAAACATAACAGGCCAAATATTGTGATAACTCTCAAGGTGCCAAAAACTACTTTTCTTATTGATGTTGCTGTTCGTTCCTTTCAGAAACATGCAAAAAGCGTTCTCGTAATAAATAAGGGAGTACAGCGGTGTGCCACATCAAATCCACCTGACCAACTTGATCAGGGTTTTTTGTCCAGTTTCCCTTGATCCTTTGAGCAAATGCTGAGATGGTCCCCCTTGTTTTGATTTCTGGACAGTAAAAGTAACTTCACTCTGCCATATCTGACTCGTCATACACGATTGAAATTGTATTTGTGACTCAATAAATATTATTATTATTAATCAAAAATCAATGGAAACAGGACCAAGTATTCATTCTCCCAATAATTATCTCCAGCAATGACCTCATAGAAAAACACGTCAATGAAAACCTTCAAGAAGTGGAAGAAGAAAAACAAAGGAAGTACAGAGATTAAACATTGCCAGATGAATTGGAATTGCCCTTGGACTCTCAAACCTTAAGGCGATGATGAATTTATTAAGGTTACGAGCAATTTCGTACATTTCATCTAACATTTGAGTAAGTTTGATTATTATTGTTTTAAAGTATCCAGCAATTACAATGTAAATATAAAATGGTAAAAAATTGTTTTTATTATTATTATTATTGTTATTATTATTATTATTATTATTATTATTATTATTATTATTATTATTATTTACCTTTAACCTAATCAATGAAAAATAATAATAAATTTGTTTAAAATTGATTACCTTAGAATAAAAGAGATAAATGCAACGAGGATTGTTTGTGATATAGAAAACCAGTTGACATTTGCAAACATAATTGCTGTGTGAAGAACCTATTTGAACAGTTATCTCACCCAACAAGTATAATTGTAAAAATAAAAAATATAATAAAACGAATGCTATCGTATGCCTCAATAATGCCCCAAAATTTCTAAAACCTTTTCCCTATATTTCGTATAAGTTAATACTATTTTCTTAGGCATATAATTTGTTATGGCATATAGTAGCATGCCATAACACTCAACAGGAAAAGATAGACAATGAACATACGAGTGCAGTACAAAAAAATGACAGTGCTAAATATCAACGTCAGGAAGACCTGATAACTATTGAATATATATTGTTGGTTATGCAAGATCCGCGGGAAAATAATGATTTTAAAAACATCGGAGTACAGTTTTGGCTCTAATTAGTTGATCCTTTTTTGTAAAAAAAATACTTTCGTTCCCATTATCATCATTAAATTACCGTGAGACCACCTAAGGAGTATACTCTTGAAGAAAAAGTAAGGAACTTTTAAATGGAGGAACATTTACAAAATTAATGACAGAACAAATGTACTCAATCGATGAGATTATTATATCAACGTAGCCATTATGTTGATCTATGCTGAACAAAGTTAGAAAATTCAGACGCCGAACCTTCGAAACGAAATAACAGCCTATAATTTTCGATTATTTACGGGACAATTGCTTCTAATACGGAACGCATATTTTTTGCGTAAAATATGGGGCATCCCATAAAATACGGGACAGGTAGCAACCCTGCTCCATGACGAGGACGCAGATCTGCGAATGAGAGTGGCGACCAGTTGCTTGTTTGACGCGCTGAACTTCGGCGTGAGTTCCGTTCGTTGCATAAGCAAACATTTCCTTGTTTACCAATACGCGGCGCGTGACTCAGCGGAAGAAACTGTTTTCAAACTCGCTTTAAATCAGCGGTATGCTCGATGAGAGCGAAATGTAAATCGCGAATAAATATTGCTGGAGCTGACTGGCAAAAGCCGGAGGAAATACGCAGCGGAACTTTGCGAAGAGTCACAGAAGGAACGGCGGACGACCCGAAAGAACGAATGCCGAGTTTGCATAAGAGAGAGTGTGTGATGTTGAGCAGTGAAGCGCAGGGGTCTGCAAACTGCAGCTCGGGGCAGACTCCAACCCATTGCCTTTTTTGTATGACCCGCGATTTAAGACAAGATAAGAGTTTTTACTTTCGCGCTATGGAAAAGAGAGAAAGTTATGTAATGCTGCGCGAAAAAACGGCGAAGTTTAGGCAGAAAAAATCATATTGCTATGCCCTGGTAACGCAATAGTGGATAAATCCAGTTGCTAAATATAGAAAAAAATCCTCTAACACGTGATATAGCGAGAACCCATATTTTGTGGGTCCTTGATAGGGAAAAATCGATTGAGGCAAAACGTCTGTCCGCTTAAATGTCTGTCCGTCTGTGAACAACGCTAGCGGCTAAACCGTTCATCCGATCTTCTCCAAAATTGATGTACACCAATCGAGTTGGCTGTTATCGCGGTCCGTAGAATTTGAAATTGATATTTTGATTTTTGAAGGTACTTTACATGACGTCGCTGAGACATTTTTCAATTTTTCAAAAGCATGACCCCAACTTTTCTGAGTAACGTTTATTGTTGGATAGTGTTAAAGACATTTAAGAGAATAGTGCAGGTCTAATGTTCTTGAAATAGTCTGATTTTTTGAAAATTTGCAAAGTTCTTTAATGAAATCTGTTCCTTAAAGATAGATTTTGAAATAAGGTCATGTACAGTTTTTCGAAAATTTCAGTATTTTTCGCGTACTTTTGCGTAAAAATACGTGCGAGAAAGTATGTGCTGTTTTAGCACCACTAGAGTACTTTGCCTTTCTATACGGTATAATATGGAAGAACACTTTTGAAATCACCACAATACGGTCTTGAATTTTCAATCGTAAATTGCATGATTCAAATTCACGTATGCTGTAAATTTGCTCACCCGTCAGGAGTAAGTCTGCAAAGTGCTGTTCCAAAGAAGGTTAATATTGGTCCAGGTGGCAGGAGGTACATGCAATTCTGTACCTGCCTATCTGCCTATATGTATATGGATGGATGGAAATATGTGTGAAGTGGAACTATCACATGAGAAGCTTTTAAGCTGAAACTTCCGTAAATACGTCAGGAGCGAGATCTAATTGTTTTCTGGTGATAATTAAGATACTTTAATTTTGGGGGATATTTACGTTATTGCAGTGTACTTTCGCTATTACATTGTATTAAATTTATGCAATGAAGATTATCTACGAAGTAATTGCACTTTAACTACATATTAACTACACTTTAAAAGTCAAATATTCCAAAATTGTTGCGCAACCGTCAATACGTGGTTCAGACTTCCTACTATCTATAACGCAACTTCGATGTTATTCAATATTATGAATCCAAGCGATGCGAGTAGTTCAAAATGATACCCATAGATCGCACTTCAAGCAAGGTCTTCTGGAATCGGCGAAGAGCCGACCTCATCGATTAATTTTGCAAAACGAACGCCACAACAAGTCCGATTTAATTCAAACCTCTCTTTCAATACTCCCATTACTAATAGGAACAAAGTGTGAAAATTTCAGCGGAATGGTTGAGTAGTTTTTCCATCTATATGCGGCAGACATACGAATATTTCCTTCTATTTATCTATATTTTAAAATTTATTTCTTCTCGTTTGACAGAGTTTGTCCTTTGAGGAAGCCTAAGTTAAATTTAGCGAGGTTGTAGACTGTTTCAGTTATTAGATCCTTTGGCAGTTTTGGAGAATTACGAAGGTTTGAATCGATCCTTGAGATACCCGAATTTGATACGCGGGTGATCAATTTTTTGAGCTATTCTTGTTTTGTGATCGCTTAACCCTATATTACCAATGCGTCGTCTATCAGGCGAAGAATCTAGTGTCGAAAGCTTCCCGTATCCCTTAATCCCAGTTTCTTAAACTACGTTACCTTCATTGTGTGACTACCCAATGAAATACACGTATCGTTGTGTGCGCTCCAATTTCCTGTATATGCGATTTTCACGCGTGTCGTTCAATAGACTACATTTTTGTAGATACAGCAGTATTATTTTTGTCATTGTATTGCCTAATATAATAATAAATACCAAAACCGTGATTTATAGCATTTAAGTTTTGTTCTGAACATTTAACAATCATTGGTTGGTTGGTTAGTGATTCCGGACGCGTCAACAAATTAGGTTATTAGTCCCGTAAGTGTAGTGCATGTTTTTCTTCGGGAGATGGCGGTGAGGTTCCCCCGCTGGATCGCGAGATCCGGCGCCGACCTACCGTCGGCTAGTGGGGCTTCCCCCTAACCTTTTTAGTCCCAGCGTTGTTCCTGAACAACATCATATTTTAAGATCCAATACAATGAACATTTCGCTTTTGGCCTTGATTTCTCGCTGTCGTTCGTGAACTTCAATGATCTAGAACCGCACTGCACCGCTCGATTGTAGGTGCGTGTCTATTTCCTGGCATTTTTCTTGCTAATTGCAAGTTAGGTTATGTTCGTTTGGACATGCTGTTGTTGACCTCCACCATACTTACGTTTATGTTGTTTGTTTGGTGGTGACTGTTGTTTTTATGTTTTTGATAATGAAGTACGGTGTTTGTTCTTATTCAGAAACATAGATGTTGAAGAACCCATGAAGTATTTAAAGTTATCTTATTTATCAGCAGACTAGCGTCCCCGTGCGAGAACTCTCGCTTGTTCAAGCCCCCCTCTTCCCTATTTTTCCATTTGCATGTTAATCTTGTAATACGTCTTTCACTTTAAGACTCTCTTATCCTCCATCACTTGTTCTATATGCCTACTTGTAATTGATAACAATACAATAGACACTTGTCAATAAAAGCAATTATAATTTAACGTTATTACTGAGCAGATAGGTACACCCGTGTAATCCATTCACTTATAAAATCAAGTAATTAGTTTAATTTCGCATACAGTTGCAGATTTTACAGACTTTGAACAAGTGGGGTAGAATCGAAAAGCATGGAACCACCAAAAATGTAATAGATTATTTAGAAAGATCTAATCCTGTAGATTGTGATGTGAGAAACGTTTCTTTGAGGCCTCTGGCTTCAAATTTCAGTTTTTAAGGACCTAAAATGCTTCGTTTAGGAGTTATTTCACGAGATAGATTCAAGAATTCGCCCAAATCGTGGGGGTTGCATTTGACAGGAATATTTAGATGCGTTTTTAAAAAAAAATCCTTCACATTTTTGAAGTCAAAATGCAATTTTTGACGTCTCCGTGAAATTCTCTTTCTTTCAAGACCTCATTTATGAAGATTGGTTGCCTATGAGAGCCGCAAGAGGTATGTATACTACTGAAATACTCGTAATATAGGAGACGATTTGGCAGCCCTGACGTAGCGCGCGGTGCGGCGGGGGAAAGGGGAAGTTCGAATGCGGAAGAAGTTTCGTGCGGAGTCGCCCTGGAGCTGAGCGCTTGTAGCGAGGCCGTCTCAGCAGGTGGCAGATGTGGGGCTTAATTCCGGAGTCAGCGACCTTGTGGGAAAGCGGGTCGCGAGAGTGGCACAGGGCGCCAGAGGCCAAGTTTTTCTTTCGGAAAATCAGTAAACCGTCGTCGAGGTCGGCGATTCGTCTCTATCTTTTCGCAGTTCGAAGGTAAAAGTACGCGGAACAGAACTGAAAGTGCAATATCGTTTTGTGAATTTGCGTGCATGCTTAACGTATATTTCAAGCGCATGTTGGAAACTTAGTGAGATAAATGCGTACCAATTTTCAGCAGAGTAGAGCACTGGGTTCTAGCTTTTAACAAAGCAAACTCAGAGTGCTTATTCATTTAATGAACTTGGATTTAATATGAAAATTCCTAGACAGTAATAATGCATGAAGCAACGAAATGTAATGAATGTCCTCATGGGAGAATTCGTATTGTATTTTATTGAGTAAGTAATTGGTTTCAGCAATTAAATTGTTTTAAAGCAGAGTAATTTAAATCTACTTTGAATAACAATAGACAATTCGCAATATGTAATTTCTTTTTAATACTGCTACAACATTTCTTGCTTAGTGGTTATAGTTTCACATATCTTTACAACACATTTACAAATGTTTAACAAAATTTCCCCTACATTAATTTGAATAATAACTTACATTTCTGTGACAGAAGCGTTTTATTATCAATTTTGGTCGTATTACGCATCTTATTTTCGAGTGGAAGTTTCTTTACAGACAAAAGTTCTACACGAGATTATTCTCAATGATTAAGGAAGGGAAAATTATCACATGTTATGAGTTGAGTTTTTATTGTTCCAATGAAATATCAAGTTCTTGTAGTATTACTAGGACCTTAAAAATATTTTTATCCGTTGAGTAGCGAAATTCAAACTTAGTTTTGCAATACCCGTCTCATTAGAGTATCACGAAGTTCTCATGAGCAGCAAATCTTTGGAGTTTCTCGTTTTCCAAGTTTTAACGGATGTTTCATATTAACTCAATATTTTCTTTTCAATCAAATCTTCAATTTGTAATGAAGTGTAGTTTATGAGAAGGTGTAGAAAACCTGATGCCCGTGTCTCACAAAAATATCCTTATTTTGCAAAAATATTATTAACTAAAAATGTTTTTTTAAAATAATCTGCAGATATAAAATACTACTATAAATGGTATTATACAATATTTTTAAATAGTTGAGGAAAATTCAGGGATGACGTAACTCATGACAACAATAAAAATAAAAAAATCATTAAAAAATGGTTGCTATTATTTGAAATAAATCATTATTAATAGTAATGTAACATATTTCACGAATTACATATGGCAATAACCATAATATGTCTTTCACTGAGGAATGTATTCAAGTGTTTACAAATTTATTAATTAAGTTTCATTATCGTACTTTAATGACCAAAAATCTCTTTTAATGTTGAAACTAAACAGGAATGGATTTCAAAGATATACTTCTACGATCATTCAGAAATACATACAACTTTCTTTTAAGTTACATGAAGTGGCCTTCATGTAACTTGAAAAGTTGGATGTCAATCAAGTATTCAACGATTGTACCACAAGTGTTTTAAAGAAGAGATCTAATTCGCTGTATAACTGAATATTTATTTCATTTCCGTTCAACAAGATTTACCGAACAAACATCAGAGCACTAATTCGAGTGACGTGAGGAGAAATGAGGTTAGGGGTCGCACTTCGTTACATCCGGCGCACGTATGTCGAGGGATCGCAGGCGCAAGTTGAAATCACAAGCGATACAGCCGTGAAGGCGGAGGCGTGCGCGTAATTTATAGGTGTCGGGAGAGCGCTTTAGAAAATTCCAAGAGCCCTCGGCGCCGGCGCCTGCCGGGCGACACTTCATCGGGACTTTCTTCCCGCGGGGCGCCGCATCGATCGTGGGGACGGGGCGACGCGCTCATTAATCAGCTGCGCGGCGGCGGGCGGGCGAGCGAGGGTGCGGGCGTGGGCGTTGTCGCGGGCGTACGTTAGGGCGGGGGCGGGGGGAGGCGGGGGGCGGGCGCAGGCGTGGGCGTTGGTGCAGGCGCGGCCAGGGACGTTGGCGCGGGCCTGAGTGTGGGCGCGTGCGTGGGCGTGGGCGTGGGCGTGGGCACGGGCGTTGGTTTTGAGCGCGGGTGCGGGCAGGCGCGTGGGCGCCTGAGCGGGCGTGGGTGCGGACGCGGGTGCGGACGCGATCGTGGGAGCGGACAGGGGCGTGGGCGCAGGCGCGGACGCGAGCGCGGGCGAGGGCGCGAGCGGAGGCGCGGACGCAGGCGTGGGTGTGGGTGCGGAAGTGTGCGGTGGCGCTGGCGGGGGCGGGGGCGAGGGCGGGGGCGGGTTGGAGGGCTCGGCCGTGGGGTTGCGGGTGCGGGAGCGCGGGTGCGGGCGCGGACGCGGGCGGGGGCGGGGGCGCGGGCGGGGGCGCGGGCGGGGAAATCGGGTGCCGAAGTGTGCGCGAGTGGGAGGCGCGGAACAGAGGGAAGGGGTGGAACGGGACGTTGCGGAGAGAGGATGATGGCAGAGGTAGCGATGGGATGGGCAGTGATGGGTGAGGAGGGACGATGATGGAAGGGGTGTGGATGGTACGAGCGGTTGCGGGAGGGGTAGTGATGAAGAGGATGGGAAAGGCGGTGATAGGCGAGGTAGTGATGGGATAGGGGTAATTTGATATAATATTGTTATTTGATGGACATTATCTTCTGTAGTACACCTTAAATGTCATTTGTTATAAAAAGTGAAGATGGGATTCATAACAACAGATGTATATTGAAAGTGTTTAAATTGAAATATTTTGAAATAGGTATGTATGTAAAAATGAACGTTAAGCAAATTTCTCATAGAAGAAAATTCTATTACATAAGAAATTAAATAATTGTGCGCGTAGAACAGTCTTTACTGAATATATCTATAGAAAAGGACGAGTAATATTTATTTTATTAATATATTCCAAACCAACATATATGAGGGACGGTGATAAAAGTGGCAGGAATGGAGCGGGCGGTTAGAGGAGGAGCGGTGATGGGACATGTGTCATGTCGGGAGGGAGTAGTAAGGGCGATGATGGGGGAGATAGTAATGAGAAGGGCGAGATGGGAGGGGCGGTGACCGAAAGGGCGGGGAAGTGCGCACGGGATTGGCGCAGAGAAGAAAGGGGTCGGTGCTGCTTGGTGGATGGAACATGATTAATGGAACACGTGGGCTTCAGGTGTAATATCACCCTATGTTTCCATTCGTTCTTACTAAAGTAGTTGGGTCGTTAATTTATCAAATTATTCGCCAAATTGATACGGACAATTTGTTTCTCTTTCCACGCGCGTTTTTAAGTCAAGGGCAAGGCACTGCTCTTTAGTTTTCGAGGTCAAAGTTCTGGAGTACAGCCAATGTAACATTTCCTGTGCTTTTTACCGGAAAATACGGATTCGCTTCCCTTGCGTAACTACTACTAAAAGTATTTCTATTATTCTCTTCGCAGTGGTCCCCTGTTTTTTGCGGACCGTTTTTATATGAATAATAGAGTATTTCTACTTAAATACGCGTGTTCTATGAATCGATACGTCTTGTTCAAACCAAGTGCTTTAGCTCTTTGTTAAAAGAATACTTGCGGCGATTGGGAAGGGTCGGGGCGTGGAGAGTAGTGGTAGGAAGGGAAACAGCGTATGGCGTGGAGGGTTATGGCAGTAGATGGTGTGGCATAGGGTGGGAAGATGTAATGAAGAGTAAGCACATCACAACGCCTAACCAGGCGTTGTGACGAGGTCCATGTGATGTGTGATGTTTTGTGATGTGACTTGGCTGTTTGTGATGTGGGGTGGAGGAGTTCGCCTTGGCGAGTCGTGGTGTGGTATTGCGAAGTTAGTTGTAGTTGCTCACGTGGGTCATTTGCAGGATGGTGGGTTGTAGATCGGATTGCAATTTTGGCTACGGCCGGGTTGTGGACCATGTTGCGAGCCGGGGTACGAGACAGGTGACGATTCGGTTAGTGATCCGGGTTGCGGTCCAGGTTGCAGGTCGGGTTGCAGGCCGGGTTAGGAGAAGCGATGCAATCCGGATAGCGGTCTGGGGCGCGAGACGGATGGCATTTGATGTTGCAGGTCGGGTTACGAGAAGTATTGCGGGCCGGGTAGCGGGTCAGATAGTGGGCCGGGGTGCGAGACGGATGGCGGTCCAGGTTGCGGTCGTGATTGCAATCGGGTCTGCGGTCCGGGTTCCTGTCCGAGTTGCGGTCCAGGGTGCGAGACGGGTGGCTGTTGAAGATGCGGTCCGGGTTTGTGAGGATTGCGGTCCAGGTTGCGGTCCAGATTGGGATCCGAGTTGCGGTCCGGGTTACGGGCCGGATGACGAGACGGGTTGCGACGGTAACGAGGGAGCTCGCTGAGCGGGTAGTGGTCCAGGTTGCGGGTGAGTTTATGAGCCGGGTTTCCCGACGGTTACGAGGGAGGTTGCAAGGCGGGTTGCGGTCCTGGCTGCGGTTGAGTTTAGAGACGGTTACGAGAAGGGTTGCGTGTGGGTCTGCAATTGGGTTTCCGGGCTGGTTGCACGGAAGTGTTTCCAGATTGGGTTTGGGAGAGGATCGCAGGGTGTGCGGGTCGCGTTAAGGAGCGGATTGTGGAGCGCGTTGCGGGCCGCGGTCGAGGCGATGAGGTGTTCGTCGGGGCGGGGCGGGGGCGGGGCGGGGGCGGGGCGGGGGCGGGTGTGGGTGGCGCAAAGCGGCTTTTAGCCTCGATGTTTCGTTCCCTGCCTCCACCTCTTGCTCTGAGCGGAAGATGCCGCAGTTGGGATGGGTAATGAATGGTCTAGGTGGCCGATCAACGCTTTTCAAATCTCGTGCAAACAGGGGCGATCAGGAAATGGTGATTGCTGCTGAATATTTGTGATTCGTAGGTTTAGTTTTAACTACATAATTTCATTATAAATCTGAAATATAATTTTTTGAAATCGTGTTTGTAACTAATCAATGATGTGGTTGATTTCGTGTCTGTAAAGTATGAACATTCATTACCGTGCAAGTGGTTATTTCGTTTCAATTGTAACGATTATTATAACAATTGAATGTTGTTTTGCTTCTTTTTTAGTGAGCCCTTGTGTATCAGTTTTAGTAATCGATCATCAAGCAATCACCTGATACCACACATGGTTCATCCATGTTACTTTCTCGCTTTACGACGTACGTAGTAAAGAGAAAGTATTGTATTGCTGTGAAGAAAATTTGGGATTTTTTTACGGAAGCTCGTGTTGTCAAGCCACTAGTATTGTAACAAAAAGAGTATAAATTTTTTTCTCGTTTACTCCTATGTAGTGCTCTAACAACATTGTGTAGTAAGAATTCACTCGTTTGCGCGGATAAAACAAAGGACATAGACAATGATAAAAAATCTCATTTTCGTTTAACAGTGATTTTCAAAATTTGAAAAAGGTATATGTTATTGGAACACAACTAGTTTTCGTTTGGAAGGAAGTCGTTGAAGGGCCAAAGTCAACCATTTTTACCATCAGAAAAAAACAGAAAATGAGCTACGTCTTAATGTAATCGGCGTAATTAAATCGTGATGCAATCGTGAAAAAAAAGCTTGCAAAGGGAAATGAAGCAGGGAAATGCTTTTTTAACACTGTCATGTGAATACAAACAAATGATCAAACAAAACCTTTCTTTTCTCTTTGAATACTGGAATCTACAATAGAAATGAGAGCTTTCATCTATTTTCGAAGTTGATCTCCGCTCACCCAGTCACAGTTTTAATGTACCACTCAGCATAAAGTAATACCCTTAAACATGAATTTTCCATTAAAATAGAGCATACAGCAAATCCAGACAGATCTTGTGCTGAGTTTTCTTTTTGGCAAAAAAATGTGAACTATTGTGGTACCAAAAACATTTTCTCAGGTGCGTATAGATAGGTAAACATGAATATTCTTAAAAATGTTAAAAATCAAAAAATGGTGTTGAAACCCACAAAATATGTATTTAAATCAAGATATAAAGATTGAGGAAGGTTTTAATCCCCCGTTGACTGGTTAGTGGTTCCGGGCGCGTCAACAGTTTAGGTCTTTAGTCCCGTAAGTATAGCAAATTTTTTTCTAGGGATATGACGGTAATCTTCCCCCGCTGGATGGTGAGATCCGGCGCTGACCTAAAGTCGGCTAACGGGGTTTCCCCCTAACCAGGACTCTCCAACCAGCGAGGCACCGCCCCAGCCGGGAGGAGCTCAGAGCTCCCGACCGGTCTCCTGGAATATGTGGTAGTGTAGTGCATGTTAGTGTGTATGTAAGGAGATAGGAAAGGACAAGGAAGACGAAGGAAATATCGCGCGCGGTCCGTTACCCGTTTCTTAGAGTAGTGCTCCGGCTTTCGCCTGGTGTTGATCGGAGAAACCACGGAAGACTACCGATGAGAGCAGCCGGCCGCTAGAATTCTCCTCCCCAGAGCCACTGAATTCGACGTAGCTGAATAGCTAGTGTCGAAAGTCCTGCCGCCGTCAGGATTGGAACCTAGTACCTCCCGGTCATCGGCACTGCAATGACATCAGTTAATGCACTCAGATCTAGCTCCCAGTTGAATCCCTTGTTTCTTGATCCGGGCCAATAATCCCCATGAATGTTAGAATTCGGAACAAAGGAAGCTCGCCGACGCTGCCGCCCGCAGCCAAAATGGTGGCGCCCCACGTGAGCGCTTGTCACCCGCCGCCTCTCGTCCTGCCGGGGCGACGTCAGACCCCGCACCACACTCTCCCTCGGGCTGTTGCGGCTCACAGAGCGGGCGGCGGGGCCGACCTGTGAGGGTCGGGGCGGGACAGGGGGAAGCGGAGGAGGAGCTTGGAGAGATGGGACGGGGTGGGCGAGGCGGAGCGAGCGGAGCAGGCGACGCGGGCGGGACGAGGGATGGCGGGCGGTTCGGGAGGGGACGGACCGGCGGAGTGGGTGAGGGGGCGGGTGGGCGGGCGAGGGGGGCGGAGCAGGCGAGGGGGGCAGAGTGGGCGAGAGGGGCGTAACGGGCGAGAGGGGCGGAGCGGGCGAGGGGGCGGAGCGGGCGAGAGGGGCGGAGCAGGCGAGGTAGGCGGAGCGGGAGAGGAGGGCGGAGCGGGCAAGGGGGGTGAGCGGGCGAAGGGAGCGGGGCGAGCTGAGCGGGGAAGGCGGAGCAGGGGGTGAGGGGCGGGGACGGGGCGTGACAAGCGGGGCAGGCGAGGTGGGGCGGAAAGGGGTGGGGCAAGGCGGGGCACGCGGGGTGAGGGGTCGGACAAGGCGGGCGGGGAAGGGAGGGACAGGGAGGTGCGAGGCGGGACGGGACGGGGCGGGGAGGGTGCCCCGCACGCGGCCGCTATCGACCAGAGCTGATCCCTGATTGAAATGCACCGCGACCGCCGCCGCCGGCCCGTCCGGCCGCCCACACGCCACCCGAGTTGACCAACGGCCGCGCAACCACGCGTCGCTCTCTCGCCCCAACGCCTCACCCCAACTCCACGATCCAACTTCCCATGTGAAAGCGCCTCCCGAACGCATCGCCCAAACCGCTCGCCCGAAAGACTCCAGTACGGTTTTTTGATTGATTGATTTTTTCGTGTTTCCGGGCGCGTCAATTGCTCTAGTCATTGGTCCCATTAGTGTAGTGCATGTTTTTTTATCGGGAGATGGCGATGATCTTCGCCCGTTGGGTGGCGAGATCCGGCGCCAACCTACCGTCGGCTAGTGGGGTTTCCCCCTAACCTGGACTCTCCCACCAGCGCGGCAACAGCCGGGACAAGCTCTAAGCTCCCGACCGATCTCCCGGGATATGTGATGGTAGTGCATGTTAGTGTGTGTGTGTAAGGGGAAAGGATAGGACAAGAAATGGGAAGGAGAGATCGCGTGCGGTCCGTGGCCCGTTTGTTAGTGTTCTGCTCCGGCATTCGGCTGGTGTTGATCGGAGAATCCACAGAAAACTACCGAACAGAGCAGCCGGCCGCTAGAATTCTCCTCCAGTACGGCGTAGCCTAAATCACCGGAACTTCGCATTCGAACGAGACATCCAAACGGGAAGCCGAAACTCCTCGCGCGAAAGACACCCGCGCGACATAGGCAAACTCAGCTCAACCGCTCAACGCATCGCGACATTCAAACGCGTGGCCCAATTGTATCACCTGAATGCTTTGTCCGGGAACTCTATTATCTCACCTCACCCGTCCATTTTACACGTATCTCCACAACGCTCATCATCATCATCTCATCATCATCATCATCATCATCATCATCGTGCTCTCATCCCCACAACGCTCATATCCCGTGAACGCCTCAAAAGGCTGCTTTCTCCCGTGTATCACCCCAACGCCTCGCTCCAACGTCTGACGTGAAAACGCCACCTGAATGCGTTTCTGGATCGCTCCAACTCCTCCCCCGACACTCACGAGATATAGGAGAACTCATCGGAATCTCAGAGCCAAACGCGACTTCCAATCACGAAGACCAAACTCTTCACCTTCCTCACCCGCACGACATAGAGCAATTCACTGGAACACCTCAGCAAAACGCGACATTCAAACGCGAAGCCCAAAGTCTTTGCCCGACAGACACCGTCGCAAAGTAGGCGAACTCAGCGGAACCATTCAGCAGAATGGGACATTTAAACGCTTGACCCAAATGCCGCGTCCCGCTCACATGAACGTCTGAATCCCACAACCCTCACCCAAATTGCTGACTGTGCTTCATCCGAACGCCTTCGCTCTGAACTTGCTGATCCAGTCAGAGGTTAGCGATTGGATGAGCAAAATCAAGTACAGCACCAAACACACTTTCCTTATTTTTCTAAAAGGAATTCATTTAAGATATTGTTCGAAACTAGGCGCCTACCACTGTATTAACCGAGGTACAATTTCCCCTCTGTTTCCTGCTATTTACTTCTTACTCTTTTTCCTCGGTTTTTCTTTCCCTTTTCCATTGTCCTCTCTTTCCCTTTGCCCCTCTTACATCGTCTTTCAAATACTCTCTCGTTTTCATTTCCTATCACCTTCTCCGTTCCTGTCGCCTACTCATTCTCCTGCTCATACTTCATTTCCTCCCATTTCTCTGTCTACTTCTCACTCCCCGTTCCTCTTCCTACCTGTTTCCCTCTCTATCTCGCTGTTCTCTACCAGTGCTTTTTTTCCCCGCCCTGTCTGCCCCCTCCCCCCCCGCGCCCCGGCGTGTACGATGCTTAGCCAAGCTCACCATCGCCGCGGGGCCTCGTCCTGATAGCGGCGCCGTAGAAATATGAGGCTTCGAGATTGAAGGAGAAGACAATATATTCGCCGGCGAACACTGTTCCTGCGATGCGGAGGGGGCGGTGGAACCAGCGGCATACCCGTGGCGGCGGCGGTGGGGGCAGCGGTATTGCCTTGGCGGTGGCGGCGGCGGTGGTGGTGGTAGTGATGGTGGTGATGGTGGTGATGGTGGTGATGGTGGTGATGGTGGGGATGGTGGTGCTTGTGGTGGTGGTGGTGGTGGTGGTGGTGGTGGTGGTGGTGGTGATGGTGGTGGTGGTGGTGGCGGTGGCGGCGGCGGCGGCGGCGGTGGTGGCGGCGGTGGTGGCGGCAGCGGTGGCGGTGGTTGTGGCGGCGGCGGCGGTGGCGGCGGCGGCGGTGGTGGTGGTGGTGGTGGTGGTGGTAGTAGTGAGATAAGGGCTATTGCGCGGGGCTCCGTATTGGGGGCAAAGGAAGCAAAAGTAATCTTTAAATTGGAAAATCTAGCATCATACGCCAGGGAATACTAGGTTCGAGACGTGATGTTGACGGATTTTTTATGTCACCTAAAGTAGCTGGCTGAAAGTCGACCTCTGCCTTCTTAATAATTCTACAGATCGGATTCTCTGACTTTTTGCCAGTTTTTCTCCGATCAATTATAATTATATGGCGGAGAAGGGCCTAAATCAGAGGACCACATGCCGTGTCTAGAATCCTAGTATAGAATTATGTATTAAAAGAATGTTTGACGTTATAACGAACGTATTCCACACTATTTTTGTGATGATAGTTCAGGCTTTACCCCACCTGTAGCTCGCTGATCAGCGTGCTCGCTTTCCATGACGCCAGGTTCGATTCCCGCTGAGGGAAGATTAAAGAGTGTGCTTTCCTTCCAATGTCCCAGTATCTATTGCTATATGACGTTGCGAAAGTTCGCTTCTCAAGTTGGGAAGAACAGAATACGACGAATGAATGTGCTAAAAATGATGAAAATTTTTCTCCGATCAATTATAATTATATGGCGGAGAAGGGCCTAAATCAGAGGGCCACATACCGTGTCTAGAATTCTAGTATAGTATTATATATTAAAAGAATGTTTAAAGTTATAACGAACGTATTCCACACTATTTTTGTGATGATAGTCAGAGGTCAGAGTGCTCGTTACCATGGCTACCGGTTCGATTTCCGGTCAGGGAAGAGTGTGCTTTCCTTGCAATGTCCCAGTATCTGTTGGTGTATGACGTTGAGAAAACTCGCATCTCAGATTAGGAATATCTGAATACGACGTATGAATGTGTTAACCACACGTAACCACCGTAACCCATGACCACAATGCCGGAACGCCGCTGATAGGCCTTGGCAGTTTATGTTTCATTGCACAGGAGTTGCAGACGCACTCGTGCCAAACAAAACGAGGATTTTCATGTGTGCAGCAGATTTGTTTTACATGTCAATTATAACAATTATGAAACGCCTAAATATGCTTTTTGTAAGAAATATACGCAGATTGCTACTACACAAAAATTCACCCTCAGCATCTTACAAAAATCGGATTTGTATATATCACAAAATCGGGTGAATTTACTATTTTAAAAATGCCTATGATTCTACACCCCCTGTGCAGTAATTGGCAAGATATACGGAACAGGAAGTAGTGTACATTCTTTTCGAATATTTTGTAAAAAAATGGTTTTGTCCGCGTATTTCATCTTTAAACCGGCGGTGGCAGTGGCAGTGACGGTACGAGCAGAGAGACAATGGCAGTGGCAGCGGTGGAGGGGCTGGGGAGGGGAAAGGCGGACGGAGAGGGGAGGCGGCAGGCCGGGATCAGCAGAGCCGCTTCGCCGAGAACATTCTTTATAAAGGCCGTGCATGCGAAAACTGCAAATATTAAGACTGCGTGCACAGCGATGAAAGTGCTCGTTATTAAACGCGACAAAGGGACACTATGAGCTTTTTGGTGCTCCAAATATCTTTAATGGAACGCCAACGCGCAGCCGGTCCCGAGGCCGAGGTTGCCAAGGCACATGTGCTGTTGCGAAGTCGGGTGGCGGGTTCGACTCCCAGGTAGGAATGGTTGTAGCTTTCTGTGTATTAGCATGGTCGGTTTTTTTCTCAAATAACCATGTATCACCTAATTAAAGAACATTCCCTTTCCCTGATCGGATTAGGTGTCTCAGGAAGTTAATTGTCATTTCAGTGCCTCATATCGGGAGGTCGTAGGGGGTCGTCAACTTCCGACGGTGGCAAGATTTTCGACACTAGCTTTTCAGCTAGATCGAATTCAGCCGCTGTTTGCAGAAGAGTTCTAGCGGCCTGCTACTTCGATCGGTAGTTTCCCGTGGTTTCGTCGATCCACACCGGGCGAATGCTAGAGAAGTACCTTAGAAACGGGCCACGAAGCGCGCGCGATATTTCCTTCCTCTTCTTTATCCTATTTCACCTCTTACACACACACTTACATGCACTACCCTATCACACATGCCGGGAGGCCGTTCAGGAGCTTAGAGATGGTCCCGGCTGGCGCGGTGCCACGCAGGTGGGAGATACCTGGTTGGGGAATATCTCCAATAGCCGACAAAGGTTGGTGCTGAATCTGGCCATCCAGCGAGAAAAGATCACCGACCCCTCGATAAAAATGTACTACACTTACGGGAGTACTGACCTTAGCAGTTGATGCGTTCGGAATCACCAATCAATCAAACAATGCCTTTTCTTCGGCCTTCAAGTTGGTCTGGCGATTTGCTTAGGAGCAGGGGCAGTAATGCATTGTGAGAGGGTCTATAGGCCAAGATGTTTCCACCACTTGTCTGTTTACATATTTTAGGCATTGTAAACACTAAAAGAATTGTTATTAGACTTAATAGAGATGATTTTTTGATTTTTTATTACAACATTTTATCACCAGATTCCATCACCTTGTATTTGAAAACACCAGTCTCTTTTGTATGAGCAGCTAATCCGTAGAGGTATGTATAATTCGAAGAAAATATACACGGAATGGAATCTGCACTTTTTTAAAAGTTCCGCTTTGAGCGTATCGTGCGCCTTCCCAATATCAGAAATAAAAATGATAATAGAACCCACCATTTCCAGGAAAAAGATTGTTCTGCTATGTTTAATAAGCGAGAGCGGCAGTCGTATTTGTTCCATCCTTATCAAGAATTAACCCTAGTTATTTGCGAGCAACGACGATTGATCAAATTTCAGAACATCTTAGAATAGTTTACTTCTAGGATGCTTCGAAACACAGGCCAGCGATTACGTATGACTCTCAGAAGTTCACAGAATATTATATTTTACTGATTCACGTATACCATGTTATAAATCGTATTTAGTTCAACTTTTATTTTTCTATATTCGAATTTATTCTATAAACTTATCTTTTGATATTCTTGAAAATTCATCAATTTATTTTTAAATTATTCATTCTGGCTAAAGATAACAAGCTATATTTATGAAAAAGTAATGCACAATTAGAAACTGATAAATACCACCATCCAAGCATGTAAAATTCATGCGAATCATCACTTTCATGCTCATTATACTTTATTTTATATAGAGAATCATTTATAAGGTATCCAATGGTCTGATCAAAGTGATATAGAGAAATGAGAAATTTAAAACGGCAAAATCCTCTCAGTCTCCCGCTGACATTCTTCACTCAAGAGCAAGGCGTCTGCCCACGAGAGCGTCGAAAGTGCAAGTAGTGGGGATAGGCAACGTTGCGGTTGGGCAGCCTGTCATTGCACAGTGGGAGCGACGCGGCGCGTAGATTGAAAGCCTGGGGTCTAAGGCCTCCCTTTATTTTACCTTTCGAATTCCTCTAAAATCTGCGTGACAAAAATGTATCTTCTTACATAATGAGAACAAACTCTCAAATGAAAATTGACTTAAAAATGAAATATAGTCAATTCCAAGAAAGGTAATATTTGCCAGCCCAAGTATTTGCAACCATTTTCTCCTATTATGAATCTGAATAAGAGTTACCAACGAGCAAAACTCTCTGACGATATGTTACGGGCAATCATGAGATTATTGTGGGTCTTGTTTAAGTAGAATGCAAAAGCTTAATCTTTTTATACATTGAAAACGGTTATGAATAAATAGTGTTCGTCGAGTTTTGTAGGAAATGTATAAATGCTCCAAATACCCCATTTTCAGAAAAGCTCAATCGCCATTGTCTCAAATGCGGCTCCAATTTCTTTTAAAACTGTTCGATCGGATAATGGTAATTGCACTGCTTGAGTTGATATAAACTTAATTTTGCTGTATTCTTTGTTTTTTTTTCTCAAAAAGTATTTTTGTTTTAAATAACCGATGCCTTGAAAAGGAACAGTGTGCAAATGAAGCATTTAATATGCACATATTATTTGTACACATTATTTCATTTGTGAGTAGAAGTGTTTCAAATGACTTCCAATGATGTTTTACGACAACTCAAAAGATTACTGTTGGAAAGAGCTTCAAATTTCACATTCACGGTAACGCTTAAATGCAATTTGCTTAAAAATGACTCCAAAATTGTCAACGAAAATTTCCTTATAGGACAAGTTTTTACTCTTCTTTACTATTCTTCAAGTAATATTTCGAATCTACCATTACGAAACCAAACAATTCAGAAAATGAAAAAAATGGAGGCGATAGCTGACAGCTGGCAAGAGGATGAAGCTGGACCATAAAACTAGCCCAGAACAAAGAAATTGGAAAACTTTAGTACAAAAAAGTCTGTGCCATTCTGTAGCACAACTAGTTTCATTTATGAACCGTCAAAATTCAGCAGGATTATCGTAGTGTTTCACAATCTCAATGTTATAAACAAAATGCTTCAACATTTCTGTTGATCCTTGCCATTTCGTCATCGCTGAAAGACCTGTCATTACGAAAGCAAATTCCGTGATGCGTTTGTGAATAAGGTAGCACGGAGAGTCTTCCACGTAGAGGCGGGTTCAAATTCATTGGAATTTCGGATTAATGAAGTCCTTCATATACCCGATAAAATCTGTAATTGAACGTGTTTCCTGGAAAAAATATTTCCAACATTTTATCAGCCATAGAGCGAGTACGCCGTATTTCCTCTCCTTCCAACCGTAATGCCGAGATACAGACGAATAACTACGCTGCAAAATAGCACGTGCAGTAGAGGTAAGCGTGAGATGTTTAATATTTTTCGCATTATTTTTATTTTCTTATTAAGGTGCGTCTACATTGGGAATCCGATATGAATTTGTTGAAACGTATTTAGAATAATTATTCTGATTAAAAAATTTTCATTTTGAAAAATTACGACTTCTGTGATCAAGTGGGTTAAAGCCGTGTCTGCGCTGAAGGCTTCGGATTTGATTCTAGCAGAGGCGATGTTATTGGCTTCTAACATTAGTTTGCAGTGACTCATCTCAATTTTTTCATACCTCCACGTATCCCATGTTTATATCATTCCTTTTGTAAGCATTAATTTATCAGCGTCATCATTTAAATATCATTATCATCTTTCATTCAGTGGAAGACAAAGATAAACCACCCCAATCATAACTTGCCTAACAGAAAGAAGATTATAAACACGTGAGATCTCTTTCTGATATGCAATCGGAAATGAATATATCACACCCATGTTACTGTTAATATTATTTTTTAGGGGAAACTGGCCTTCATTGGGGTTTTATCCGGCAGAAAGAAGTAATTTTTTTACTTCAGTAAAATCTGTCCAATTTAAGTTCGTATACATTGTGAATAAAAGAACAGGAGCAGTTATGTCTCTACTTGACTTGTTTTTTTAAGGACATATAACAGTGATGATGCCAAAACAATTGATGTTGCACTTGTGAAAGAGTTGACAGAACATGCCTGCGAACAGTCTGACGGTCTAAGGTAGACATCATGTTAACGTCATGGTGTTAGTGCCTTTCAAAGATTTACTACTCAATATTTACCTATTTTATAAAAATAAATAAATAACCCATAATGATAATGTATGAGTTTAGGGTAGACACCATCCGCAGGAGTTCAAGTTTTACGGGAACATAGGTCAATTAGAATCATAAAAATCATCAGAAATGAAACTGTGTGTGTCTGCAGTCTAAAAAACAACTTATTTCTTGAATAGAAAAATGCAATTTAATCGTTAATCTAAATCGAAGAAAAACGTAGATTGATGCAATTTTAAGTGGCCGTCCCGTCCAGTTCCACCCTTCCACAAGAATAGTCCCTCTCGCATTGACGGGCTCCCTTCCGTTGCTTAGAGTTTAGAGCGTCGCAAGGCTGAGGCGACGCTACGCTGCTGGGAGATACCTAGCTGGAGAAAGCCTCGCTAACCGACGATAGGTCGGCGCCGGATCTCGTCATCGAGCGAGGCAGCGGGAGAAGATCATCGCCACCTCTCGAGATTAATCATGCAGTACACTTACGGGATAGTAAACTGAGCTGTTGACGCGCCCAGAAGCATAAATCAATCAATCAATCAAAATCTCCTCGTCTTCCGTCTCGCCGTCCTTCTTGATGTACTCTGTTCCTCCTTTCCCGTCAGTCAATCCATCTTATCCACAGTGATCGCAAATTTTACCAAATCATCAATACATCGATGTTTCGATACATCTCTAAAGGGTTTTTGATGTCGATGAAAAAGCATCTATGTTTAAAACATTGGTGTTTTAATTATAGTCTAATAAACATGCTATTTTCCTATCCATTTTTAATTACAGTACGCAAAAGGGATACATTGTATTGTTTGTTACCAGCATGTTAGTATTATGTTAATAAAAATTATTATGGAATGAAAAGAATAAAATTAACAATAAATAACCTCGTGTTTCACTCCTTTCCCCTCTAGTCACTTCCATTCATACACCAACGAGGTAAAACCACCTAAAATTCCCTCAGATTGCACAGACGATACGAGCAGCGTGATAAAGCGGTTGACGCAAAACAACGATATTGCTGTGAATTGCTGCTACTCTACAACGTGCCTAAACCCCTTTATTTTAAAAAAATCTATGTTTTTGCAACAAAATACCGATGTGAAGAAAACATGGAAAGCAAAATATCGATGTTAATATATATTAATTATTATATATTAATGTATTAAAAACATCGATTTTTTTGCCATCCCTACTCATTCACCCTATCCGTTTAGTCTTTCATCTCGCCTCTTCCCGCCGGCGCCGAGCAAGGCCTCCTGAACAACCTCTCTTCCGCTGGCACTACCAAAATCGGTTACCACAAAACCACATATACCACCATTTAGAACTATTTAATTGCTAATTAATTACGCAAAAATTAATTTTTTTGCTCTTCAAACTTTTGCGTTATGAATGGTGAGCTAGCGGAAGATTCCGCTGGATCAACCACAATTAGTTACCACAAAACTAAATACGCCAACTTGTAGAGCGATTTAATTGCTAATTAATTACGCAAAAATTATTTCAATTGCTCTTCAAACTTCCGAGTAAATAATTATAAACTAGCACTTCCGGTTTCCGCTGGCACTACCACAAACGGTTACCACAAAACCACATACGCCATCTTGTAGAGCGATTTAATTGCTAATTAATTACGCAAAAATTAATTTTTTTGCTGTTCAAATTTTTGCGTAATGAATGGTGAGCTAGCGGAAGATTCCGCTGGATCTACCACATTTAATTACCACAAAACCAAATATACCATCTTGTAGAGCGATTTAATTGCTAATTAATTACGCAAAAATTAATTTTTTTGCTCTTCAAACATTCGAGTAATTAATTGTAAATTGCCGGGCACACGCGGCCCGCCGGCCGGCCGGCCGGCCGGCCGAACGGTTGGCGTCGTGACGTCACGGTTGAGGGATATCCAGGCCGCAGCCGTCGCGTCGGCGCCGCTGCCCGCCCGGCTGACTGGCAAATTTAAAGGAAATACACGAACTGGCCGTGAACTGACTTCGATATTGAAAATTATGCCAGTACTTTGTTATGTTCATAAAGGTCGTACTTTGCTAATGTTCGCTGTATGACCGTAAGCGTGTCCTAATCTACGATATGTTGGAAAATACTTGATTCTATCGTAGTACGTTCTGTGGTATCGAGTTAGAAATTCATTTTGTTGACATTGTATTGTTTCAATTGTGTCGGGCTATATCGCAAAACATTGCCTATGTGACATTAACCCCTTACAGGGTTATAGCAGAAGTATTTGTACACGTGACTTACTGTTCTTTCACAGTGGCAAAGTTATTTGTAAATCGAGGTTTGAATTATGGGCATTTTTTGTAGCATCTGCTAGTCATAAATCAGTAATGCGATTGACGACTCTTTGGATATGTGTAGATATTTAATAATTATGGAAGGATAAACATTATCTTTAGAACATTTGTTCCATTGCTATTTGGCTCACTTGTGCATCACTTGTGCTTTCCAAATGAATTTTAAAACGTTTGGAATGCTTTTAAAATTTGTATAGGAAATATTTTATAAAAATGAGTTCGTATTATGTTAATGTGTTTATAATTCGAGTATTTTAATGTAACATATTATATTCGATATTACATATTCTTCCCTGTTTGTTACATATTCTTCCCAGGGACCGAAAAGGTATTGAATACCGGTAAAAAATACCGGTATAATACCGGTATTTTTCCATACCTTTTTCAAATACCTTTATTCTTTTATACCGGTAAAATACCTCTATAGGACGTCTATACCGGTATGGACGTCCATAAAGGTTATACCGGTATTATACCGGTATTTTCAATGAAGAAATATAGCTTACCATCCATACATGTTGAAAAAATAGGTTACTTTAGTTAATAATATCTCACAAAATGTTTATTAATCAAATATCATTTCATAATTGTTATTTATTGTATAAATTATTATTTTGTATATATATAAAACAACTGTATTAAATTCTATTCTTATTATTGTAAATGTTTTGTTTTCGGGCGTTTACGTTTTGCATACGTTGTATGTATTGAAAACCTCCCTTAATTTAAACTTCGGAAAAGTTGAAATATGAAATAATAATTATTGATTCCATTGAAGAGAACCTTTTCGTAGTGTCCTACATCGAGCTATCTCCCATCTGACCTGAAGGATGACCTAAGCCTGTCTTTGTATTTCGCACATGGAGAGGCTGTCAACGTATGCGCCGATCGTAGGCGTAGGACCGTTTCTTCCCTCCCCGACCCCTCCTTCGGCGAACTGAGGAAGCGTTGACACCTTGAGATAATCACGAACGTTCAGGCTTTCAGGCCCAGTTTTGTTATTGTTAAAAAATGATTTCCTTTTACTTCATTTCACAATTAAATCTTAATTATACATTAATAAATAGGGCTAAAATAAAATGTTATTTTCCTGGTTAATATGAAGGGTTTAATATATTTTGACATTAACTGCAAATATTGAGAAAATTTGTAATAAAAGTAAATTATTATGTTATTATTATTATTATTATTATGTTATTATTATTATTATTATTATTATTATTATTATATTATTATTATATTATTATTATATTACATTACTATTATTATTATTATTATTATTATTAGCTATTAACATTGCATGTGGGCAAGGGTTCCCTTCTACGCGGGTAGCTTACATTGTAAAATGCATCTGGAGGAGCCCACTTCGAGAAGAGTGTTTCTTCCTTAATAATAAGAAATATATACTAATATTATTAATTAATAAAAAAGAGTTTATCAATGTTAACATTTTTACTTTTTAATTAAAATTAACATTTAATTTAAATAAGAATAGTTAATGTCTATTAGCATTCAATGTCAATTTTTAATATTGTTTTAGTTACAATTAATAATTATATATAATTAATATATATATATATATATATATATATATATATATATATATAATAATTATTAATTATGGTGCAGAATAAGGAAACTGGGCAAACTGAAAATAATTATTTTCGGGAATGTTAGTGATACGATCAAGTTTAAGCAAATAATCGTATTTAGTGATAAACACAGTCGTGCAAAAAGGAAGTTTGGTATGCGTGGGAGGACTCATTTATGGATAAGAAGACACGTTTCTCCATTTTTTATCTATGACGTGTCGCCAAGCTCTGCGCCCGGACGTGAGGTCCAAGGTCAGCGAACGAGCTCGTGTTGATGTCTGCGAAAGACCGTTGGGTGGTCCATCCGTCTGACGACAGAACTCGACTTCCCAGTCAACGGCAGAACTCGACCTAGCTAGAATATGTGTCGAAAATCCGCCACCCTCGGGACTCGAACCCTAGGACCTCCCGGTCAGAAACTCTGCCGTGTAAACAGTTGTTTCCTCTGAGCCATCTCAGCGGAAAAAATCACAATGAATTTCCCCCAAATACCTGTATGATTCTACTGAAATACCGGTATTTTCATAGGAAAATACCGGTATTTTGATGAGAGAATACCGGTATAATACCTTTAAATAGAGGTATTTTACCGGTATAGACGTCGGATAAAGGTAAAATACCTCTAAAAATACCGGTATTTGACGTCTTATACCGGTATTTTTAAAGGTATTTTGAATAAAGGTATAATAGAAGTAAAGGTATTTCTATACCGGTATAAATACCTTTACCGCTATTATTTCGGTATTCGGTCCCTGATTCTTCCTGTTTTTATTACATATTTATGTACATATTCTGATGTTTCATACTACATGTACTTGTATTTATGTACATATTCTGATGTTTCGTACTACATACTACATGTTGTTTCGGTCTCAACTCATCACGTGTTTGTACCTCATGACATTGTTGACAAGAAATATCTATATTCAAACTCCTTTAAAACCATGGTGGAAATTTCCACCATGTTTAAAACATTCAATTACAAACTATCTGCCAGCCCCTTTTCCAAATAGTCTTCCTATTTCTTAAATACATGTAATGACAGTGTAGTCGAAGTATTTGTGTTTTGAAATCAGTGTAGTTTTAACTAACTTGATTTGAAGTACGTAATCCACAATATACAGGTCTGGTGTGAGCCCCGATTAGGTCAATTAGGCATTGTTGAATCGTTGGCAATGTAATAAAGCCTTAAGAAATAAACCAATTTTTTCAAAGACCTAGAAGAATTAAAAACTTCACTGCTGTGCAGCTAGTAAAATATTAAGATGTGTAAAGTAAAAATATTAAAACCAAAAAATATACATAAAAATGAAAGACAAATATTAAATAAGTATTAAATATGTTTGACGTATTTTTTGTTATTGACCCTAATAAATGAAGTGAGAGGTACTGTTTAAATAATTCTGAACACAAACTACACAGAAGTTCAATAAAATATTTTATTATTTATTGTATTTATTTTGTCTATGTCAATAATATCAGTTGTAATATTACATATTCGTTATAATTCTACATGAAAATACCAATATTATAATACATTAAATATAACAATGTACATTAAGAGAAATCTAATGAAATTAATAAATACTAGTGACTGCCTCATTTCACACAAACTGGTTATCTGTAAAGAAGCACATGCACATGCTCTGCTCAAGAGAGAAAAGTAAAATACCCCTATAAAAAGTAATGTATTATACACTCTAACAAATATTTTTACAAAACACTTAACTAATAATACTAAATACACTAAATAATACTGTAAGTTTGTGACGTCAAGCGAGAGTCGGGTGGCAGCTTCAAGGGGAAAGAGAAGGGGTAGTGTGGAGATTGAAACGAGGTGGGAACACAGACCGTCGAAATCTCAAGGTCATCTAACAAACAAATTCAATAGTTCATCGCCTCTTGCCCCCCCTTCCCCTCGCGGGACACACATCCTGCAGACTGGGCCTGAGAGTGGATCTATTCTTCACATAAATTAAAACATTAACAGCGTAACTTACTTTACCATTGCCAATTCCCCGTAATTTTCACACAAACTCTTTTTATTTATTTAACATAAAAAAACAGTTAAAACTGCGTATGACGTGCTATGGGGAAAAGTGAATTGTGTGCGCATTTTCAAAATTCTGTGATCCCTACACTAAGTCATATACTACTTAAATTTTGAAAACAGGAGAAGGAGGAAAAAAAACACTCCCATGTAATAAAATCTATTTTCAAGGATAAATAAGCAATACATTTTGGCTCTTATCCATGTTGTCCTTCGGAATAATACTTCCTGCCGCGACAACATAGAAACGATAATTTGAATAATTGTATTTCCCACTGAATTCTAGAAGACATGCACAGAAAATGAAGTTGAAAATGAACTCTTATGTTTAAAGTATTACTGAAAATGTTTAAGCTCTTTTTCTTGAGATGGCGGATGAATAAGCTTTTTCTTGAGATTCTTGGCGGAATTAAATGTGTATTCCATTGAAAATATTTTCGAAATTTCTGTTGTACATCTTACTTCACTAAAAGTGATAATACTTTGCATTTACAGACCTCCAACAAAGAGAACTGCAGATTATATTTTGTTCTTAGAAAACCTGGAGATAACACTTAACAAAGTCAGCAATCGCTCTTTTGAATCCATTGTTATGCGGAGATTTTAACATTGATTTTCTGGTCGATTCTTGCGAGAAAGAAAAGTTTCTCAATTTAATTAAGTCCTTCAATTTAGACATTACAATTAATGTACCTACACGGATCACACAACATTCGATGAAGGCAATTGATCAAATTATAATTAACAAAACTACTACTCGATATGAAGTTGAAACAAAAGATTTAGGATACAGTGACCACGATCCACAAATTCTTACTATTATAAGAAATGCCATCACTGACACAATAAATAATACAAGTGTGACTAGATTGTTTACTAAAAGTAAAATTAAATTAGTCATTGATTACTTGATGCAGGAGTCATGGGAAGCGGTTTATAATACTGTTGATACAAACAACAAATATAATTCTTTTTTTTTTCAACTCTTTCATTTCATTTTAACCCTTGCTTCCCTCTTCAAAAACGAAAATTAAATATTTCACGGAAAAGCAATTCTTGGATAACACAAGGGATTAGCACATCTTGTAAAAACAAGCGCATTCTTTCTTTCATTTCTAAACGTCATGACGTATCTCAAGATTTCCTTATCTACTTTAAAAAATACAAACGAAAAGTCATAAGGCAGGCTAAAATCATGAAAAACGATCAGGATATTTTGAACTCAAATAATAAAACTAAAGCAATGTGGAATATAATAAAAAATACTACCAAATCAACTAAAAAACCCGTAGAGAATGTTGTTTTAAAATATAACGATATAAATGTGAACGATCCGGCAACAATGGCTAGTCTCTTCAACCAATACTTTTGGAGAATTGTTGCCGATCTCACTAAGGGTCTTCAGCCACAAAATTCAAAAACAGATAGTTCACCCAACATTTTAGACACAATGTTCGTTTCCGAAACTTCTTCCTATGAAATTCTCAAAATAATCGGTAAACTTAAAAATAAATATTCGTCCGGTTTAGATGAATTCCCGGATTCTTTGTTAAAGACTTGCGCGTATGCCATTATACACCCGTTAACTCACATATTTAATGCATCTTTATGCACTGGAACGTTTCCAGATATTTTCAAAACAGCTAAAATTAAGCCGCTCTTCAAAAAAGACAACAGAAATGAAATTCAAAATTATCGGCCCATTTCTCTGTTGTTATGAACATAACAAAGTACTAGCATAATTTTCAATACCGAAGTCAGTTCACGGCCAGTTCGTGTATTTCCTTTAAATTTGCCAGTCAGCCGGGCGGGCAGCAGCGCCGGCGCGACGGCTGCGGCCTGGATACCCCTCAACCGTGACGTCACGACGCCAACCGTTCGGCCGGCCGGCCGGCCGGCCGGCCGGCGGGCCGCGTGTGCCCGGTAATTTACAATTAATTACTTGAATGTTTGAAGAGCAAAAAAATTAATTTTTGCGTAATTAATTAGCAATTAAATCGCTCTACAAGATGGTATATTTGGTTTTGTGGTAATTAAATGTGGTAGATCCAGCGGAATCTTCCGCTAGCTCACCATTCATTACGCAAAAATTTGAACAGCAAAAAAATTAATATTTGCGTAATTAATTAGCAATTAAATCGCTCTACAAGATGGCGTATGTGGTTTTGTGGTAACCGTTTGTGGTAGTGCCAGCGGAAACCGGAAGTGCTAGTTTATAATTATTTACTCGGAAGTTTGAAGAGCAATTGAAATAATTTTTGCGTAATTAATTAGCAATTAAATCGCTCTACAAGTTGGCGTATTTAGTTTTGTGGTAACTAATTGTGGTTGATCCAGCGGAATCTTCCGCTAGCTCACCATTCATAACGCAAAAGTTTGAAGAGCAAAAAAATTAATTTTTGCGTAATTAATTAGCAATTAAATAGTTCTAAATGGTGGTATATGTGGTTTTGTGGTAACCGATTTTGGTAGTGCCAGC